>JASAND010001039.1:0-55823 GCA_030248195.1 Trissonchulus latispiculum
GTCGGTTCTAGCCAAATTAATCTTTTTTTGAACGGAAAGATTTTGCATGGTAATCCAACGGGTGAATGCTGTGGGGGAACAAATTGATGTTTATTGTTAGCAATGCTTTTAATTCAAATTCAATTCAAAAAGTTTTAAAAATTCTGTACCGAGGTCGGCACAGTCAAAAATGTAACTGGACTGGGGTGGCTACAACTTCGGGTGCAGGAAGCCCTATCCATACCATTTTTTAAAAAAAATTGTAATGTGAACAATTTCAGTCCAGTAGATCTTGACCTAGGCCGCTTTCCACTTTTACCCTGCATTCTGTTCACCTGGTTTTACTGTGCCGACCTCGGCACAAGCTCAATGTTCACTCCGTGCACCGGTCTGTCAGGCACGTGCTGCGATTAGGCATGTTGTGTTCACACGTACACCTATTAACGCTGCTTTAATTATTCTCTAGTTTTAACCTATACCTTTGCTAAATTTGTGACTAATTATTTCTGTTTTGTGTTTTAGGTTCCTATTTCCTTGGGTTCCCCGGACCGACAAAGCCCCTGATTAGTGGTATATGTTCTTTGTTTTTGTATTGTTTGAACGGTGGGGGTTGTAGCTTCTTCCGCTCCGCTTAAAAAAACCTTTGCTAATCTGAAAAAATCTTTTTGCTTGCCTCGGGGAAACTTCCTTTCTTTTCTTTCTCATGTCGTTCTATACATTTTGGATAAAAATTAAATTTCTTGAAAAGCTCATTTTATTAAAAGCGTACTTGCATGTTTACGTTTTTCACTTTTTATTTCTTTGTAGCACACTTAACAGCTTGCATAAATATTTCCTGAACAAAATTTCATTGTAACTCTTTCTGATCAAAATATCTTTCTCTCTGATTTAATGGATCAAAATCATTGTCTTTCTCTATTGGATGCAAAATGCAAACTTTATTCTTCTCATTCACTTGAATTCCAATTTTAAATACTTTTCAGGGTAAAATATACTTTTTTGAATTTATTTATTTGGTTGGTCGTCTTATATTTTGAATTTTATCATTTAATGCTTTTTATCTGTATGTAGGCAATAGTACTGGGGTATAAATAACACCGTGCCGCACCTCGGCGGGTCCGTGGCTGCTCGTCGCCTGCGCTTTCCCCACAGGGAAGGTAACGGTGGGCGGTCAGCCCCGGACCGGCAGTTTTGATTCTTGAGAATTATTTTCCGCTTTCTCTGATTTGGCGTTTCCTGCGGTGCCTGCGTTTTCCCCATAGGGAAGATAACGGTTCCGCCGGTCTCTGCCTACTCTCTCTAAATTAATCGGGCCTCATATATATATATGTATTGCGGGCTTTTGCCCAAGTATTTTTGTTTGTTACTGTTAGGCATCATGCCTATATGCTTACTCATATATAAACATGCCGTATATTATCCTATTTTTGTTTGTTTGTTCTGTTATATACTTACCGTCCCCTTCCCTCCCCCCCCCCTGTCCCTCTTGACGGCGAGCGTTCCCCTGTTGTATTGGTTGTCTGTTTGTTACTGTAATTTCCCCCTATGTGATACGGGTTGGCCCCTATGTTTACATCTGGTGCTTGGACGGGCCTGGTTCGGTGTCTGGAAGGCTGGCGGTGATGGTCACGTTTGAGCGGGCGCTTGATGCCGAGGGGCATCCGCCCAGTGGTCCGGAGGTTCTGGTCCGGTGATGTGGTATGGGATTTTTCCCAAGGTGCTTGGAACTGGAAATCTCTCCCGCAGCCTGGAGTCATTTATGATTGTTTTGAACTATTTTAAGTCAACTTTGTGATGTCTGTTGTGAACCCGGTTGTATGTCCCCCTACCTCGTCCGTCCCCCTCCCCCTTTCCCCTTCTTTCGCTAACCATTGTTTCTTTGTTTATACTTTCTATGTCCCCTACACATTTAGCGTTAATCCTAGTCGGGTGGGGTCTTTGGTCATTGTTTGGGGTCTCTTCTCCGGGGGTAAATTTTCTTAAATTAAATTCTAAATTTCATTTTCCTGTTTCTATTTTCCGAGATCTCATTTCCGGGCGGGGTGGTTCCCTCTAGCTCAGCTTGGCTGTTCTATACGTGTCGTATGTTATTCCATTTTCTAATCTTTTCGGGTCTTTGTTTCTCTTAACATGGTGTTTGTTTCACTTTTCTTTCTAAAAAATTAGTCACGGGTTTACTTTAATTCAAAATTTCTTTATGCTTCTACCTTTTCTACATATACTGCCATTATACCTGCCTTATTTTGCCATGTCTACTTCGAGCAGCTATGCCATCTTTGCTTTATTTTTTGTGCTTTATAATTCTCTGGCATTTATTAAAGATTCTATTATATTTGTGTATGTCGGGGCAGGCAGGTGCTCAGGTGAGACCACCCTTTCGAGTTTGAAATACTCTCCTTTCTGATTTATTTCGCTCCTCCGGAGCATTTGAAATTGAGTCTCCCCTGGAGTCTCGCTGCCTTCCCCCTGTAAGATCTGACTTCGTCTATGTGAACTTTTTCTACAATTATCTCTATATTTCCATAATTGAAAATTTTCCTTCTTACTTTTCGAGCGCTCTTGTTGGCACTCGCTTTTGTTTATATCATTTCTATATATTCTATTATAAATTTATATCTTCGGATTATGTCCTGTTTTGTAATGTGCGCTCTAGTCGCGGCTGAAGGGCTTGTCCCACTTTTCTTTGTATTTGTATGTCGGCAAAGTCCGTTATATGTTGAATGTACCCCCGGTATGTTCCGGCGTAGTTTTACCCGTGTCTCGGAATCCCCTAATATGTGTATTAGTGTGGGGCCCGAGTAGTGTTCCCGAGAAGTGCACCTCGAGGATCACGAAACTTTTTATCTTTTTCCCATTTTTCTAAAACGCATTTTATCTATACTAGTAGCTATGGTACGTAGGCTAACGCAATTTTAATACTAACCTGTGTGCCTGGAGGCCGCGGCGGGGGCGCGCGTTTCAAAAGAGGGGGTAATCTGTGGAATATTTCCTTGATTTCATTCAAAATTATGCAAAAGTGTGTGCTAACTTTATGCAAATTAATCTAAATTCTACTCCTGTGTACGGTCCAACGCCGTACATAGCTAATTCACTTTTCGTTCGATTTTGAGCGCACAACAGTTCAGTCTTATTCCTGCTCTCTTAGTAGTCGGCGGTTTGGACGTCAACTTTATTCTGCCATTTTTGGGCGCCAATTTGGGGTCTTACTTTCGGGTGTCAATTATAGGGGGTAAGCCCCCTTACCCATTCTAAGGTTTGTTGCTTTTCTCTCTGTATTGTTGATTTTGTAAACCTATCTGGTGCTTGTCCGACACTTTCATTTTGGTTTCCTCTTCTTGTGTAAAATCATTTTGAATTTCTTTTGGTAGTGTTGAGTATTTGTACTCCTGATTTTTGATTGAATTTAGTACTTTGTCTAAAGTTAATAAACTCGTGATATTTAAAATTTAGGGCAGTTGTCGTCTATTCAGATAGGTTAGCGATTAAGTAGGGAGTATCAGACATATTACACACTCACTCACGAACCTTCGATCTTTATTGCAAACCAAATTATTTATTCAGAATTTCATAATTCGACAGCAGGACCAGCTCTATTCGACTGTCAAAACAAAATTTTCATTGTGATAAAAATTGGGCGAAAAATTAAAAATTTTAGACTTTCCGTGAATGAAACCCGGAATTTCAGATTTTTCGGATTTTCGAAATCTCGGGTATTCCAAAAATTTGGGTATCCAAAGGATTCCAAAAATATATACATTATAAAGGCTACCTTCAAATGATAACTCAGGACAGCCACTCACATTTCGGTTCCAAGATTTCTTGGTCAGACTTTAGTCAGATGCTAACGTCACAGTTGAATAATAATGTTCTATGAAATACAAACAAAACATTGAACACTAATTTCAAACACTACGGCGGTATTAATTCCGTAACTCGTTTAAATCTTTAAACCCTGTGGGCGAAAAGGATTGATTGAGTTTTAGCTCGTAACTCGTCGTTGCGCGAAGAGGCTCTTAGTAAAATCAAGTTAATTAGCTAGAAACCGCGTTTAAATAATAAAATGATCACAATTTTACTTAAATTTCAAATTATTTTCATACTTGGTCTTTAATAACCGAAATTTGGTTTTGATTATGTAGGATTGAGAAGAGTAATTGGCATGGGGGGTGAAAAAGGTCCCCCTGTGTTTGTTGCTGTTCTCAATCTGCCAAATTAAGGGGGGGGGCTACGAATTTAACTAAAAGTTCGATGTTGGAAAAGCTAGCTAGTCTTTTGCCACATAATAGTATTAGGTTTAGTGTAAAATAGTTTAAAGTTTGAAAGAATTCCATGCAGCGTAGCGTCCTGTGGGGTCATCAGAAGTTGGTGTTGTCGGTCAAAAGCTCGACATGGTGCGTACACAAACTTCGCCTCGCCCTGATCGCTATGCGCAAGGTACGGCACCCAAATTTTCCAGAAATAGTTCTGACATATAGTGCTTTGATATTGTGTAAACTAATCCTTATATCAATGTATACTTTTCTGTGCGATACGATCAAAGTGCGAAAAATTGGGTGTTGTAGGTCTATACGGGTGGAGGTTAACTAACTTCTAATGAGCTGTGGTTTACCAAATGAACCAAACTTTGCTGCAATTAATACTCCAAGTATCTGTCTTAACTTTGGTATAAATGACGTGATTTCGTTAATCCCTGCGTTCGCAGTGCTGGATTATATTATCGATATTGTCGCTGTTATTTGGTGCCATTTCGAAGATGTGAGCCAATTACTCCAAAGTACTGTGGCAGAATCGGCTGAAACATTGCACATTACAGGCCAAGTTAAGTGTACCAAGATGTGCCGAAAGCTATGTCAGTAAACCTCGCTCCAATGTTTAGAAATGCTAGATTGATTTCTCAAAGTATGGATGGCGATCGCTCCAAAAAGCTCTAAGACAGTTGTAAGCGCATACTGAACGAAGGAAGCGTCATATCGAAAAACGGATTTCATATTCGGATTCAGCAGGTCAAATAACCCATATAAGCACCTTTTCGGCAAAATCGGAGACAAAAAATTTTTTGACCCCATTTTTACTGCGCTTAGCTAGCTTTTCAGGCCTAAAAATAAGGGTTATTTCTTAACAAAAAGTTTGCTAGCACACTAACCAGAAAACCAAAACCTTTGAAACTCACAGGCAGTTTGCCCCTATTAGAGCCTAATATTTGGTAAAAAGCTGGGGTAGGCTAGGGGCTGTCAATTTTATTAGATCGAAAACGGCGCACGGTCACATTGCAACTTTTTGCCAAATTTCAAAGTTTGAGCTGTTATAGTTGAAGAAGGAAGCAACGCTCGAAAGCCGGAATACTTTTAGTATTTAGCACTAGTAACAGTTAACATTTATGGCTGAAAGTTTCAGAATTGGTCAAACCATTAATTCACCAGAGCTGAAAAAACCTTTTTGAAAAATCCCATTTTTCGAAATAAAATTTGTACTTTGGCGTCCTGCCAAAAACGGTGTATATGAGATATATTGTTGCCCACCCTAAACTTTTTTAATTTTATATGTTGGCTGACGTTGGGGGGAAAAGTAGGTCTCTCCGACGATGTCGTGCCAACCCGTCCGTAGCCCCCCCCCCTTAAAAGCTAAAATATAATGAACTTTTACAGTCTACGGTATTGGCAGACTTTCCTACTATCCTATCTGAGTGCTCGGCCATCCCTATCCTCCTTCCTTTGTCACTTCTTCTCCTTTTTCCTCTGACTCATCCATTTTTACACCCACACCCTCCGAGCGGGTGCACAGATTTCCGCCATCTTACATAGTCACTATTGATATGCGGGGGGCAATTGTTATCTGTACCTAAGATCTCAGTTGCCCTGTGTGGGATATTACCCATTAGTGCACTAGTAGCTGCCTGCGCAGCAGCGCAGCATTGAAAATTATAGGTAGTGCTATCTTCATATGCGTAGCGTAAAAGTATATTCTATTGGATGAAATTGTACAACCTTGAACTATTTCGACAATTGTATTATTCATGAATGATAAAGGTGATTTCTTTTAGGCTAGCTACGCCACTAGCACAAAGTATATATAAGCGAGAGAAAGTGTAGTTTTTACGCAGTTGGAGTGTCGTCAGCTTTGGGGTCGGGTGATTTATCAGTTGGGTAGGAGACGTGGGCGAAGTTTAGGTGTACGGGAGTGGGTAACGCCCTCCCTTGTGCTCTTTGCGTCTGATCATTGTGCTCCCTCTTGTGTTTTCTATTAGTTTTGTATGTCTATTCTAAAGTTGGTATGAGTATTTTGTGTTCAATATTGTAAAACCTAGCGGTCACTTTGTCTACTAGCTTTAGGGAACGGTCGTCTAGGGCTCATAGGTGACTCTACTCTAATTTACTCGTTAATCTACAGTTCTCTTGCATCTTCTCTCACTTGGCTAGGACTGGATATCACACACTGTGCACCTACTTGCAATCATTTATTGAAGTCCGACATAGTTTACTACAGAGGTACACACACAGTACTTCACAAATAGTGGCGACCGTGATTTTTCAGTAGATGTCCAAAGTTCTAGCTTTTTCTGAGAAGAAAAGGGAACACGATAAGCGAGAAAAGCAAAGAGCACAACTTTGGGGGCTCTTATCGTACTTTGACGGACCGGTTGATTTAGATAGAGGCACTCCCATGGCCTCCAAACAGAATATTGCAAAATCGGGGGTCTTGGTCGGGGGGGGTGTCTCCCCCAACGCTAGTCCGGGAGGAACTGTTCCAGGTATTGGAAGGGGGACCCCCAGAAGACCGGAAGGTTATGTTCCCGATATCCCCCCACAATTATGGGAAGGGCAAAATTCTAAGGCGAAAGCGGTCACAGATAGAGGATCAGGGGGGCGAGGGGGACCCTCCCGGATTCCCCCCCCCCACCCACAAGTTCTCGGCGGACCCAGTCCCAGTTGGGGGTTTCGACCTCCACGGCCCCGTCTACATCTTCAGAGGCCCCGTATGGCGGTCATCTAAATAAAACTTTTGGGGGCCAGTGACTCGGTCACAATCCGGAGCTATCCGCTCCCAAGTTTCGCAGTCTGCGGGTTCCCGGTCCTCAGTGTTGCAGTCAGGGGGCCCCCCAAGTACTATCAGACGCCATTCCCCCAGGAATAGTAGTTTCAAGGGAAAAAACTACGGTAAAATCTTTGTCTGGGGGACCAGAATTGCTGCAGACTTCAGATTCGCCTCAGGAGGGGCAAATGCTCACTCCCGGCCCCCAATTTGACGCTTTTGATGAATCTGTTGAAATTGACGAGTCCGACTCCCAAGATGAGCAACTTTTGACAGCCATGCAAGATTACGTGGACTACAGGCGAAAAAATCTCGGCCTGGCGCCAGTCACGGTTTCTGAACTGTTGGGGGGAAAAGTTCGGGATCCAAAAGTTCGGGGGAGAGAAGATACGTCTAATTTTACGTCAAATCAAGGATGCGGTTCGGCCTTGTCGTCCCGGGGACAGGTGGGGCAACCCACTTTGGGAGTCCCCAGTCTTGCAAATGGCGCTCAAGGGGGATCACCCAATTTTGGTCAAAATTCAGGACATGTTTGGTGTCCACCGTCTGTACAGCATCCTCAAGGTACGTTTCAGCGTGCTTCTCCGTCAGGTCTAGCACAGGCCGCTCAAAACGTTCAACAGCCGGCACAAATGTCATCGTCTAGGCCGGGTTTTTCTCAATCACCACAATCCCCGGCTCAGCAGCCATCATATACGTATACACCTCAGATTGTGCAGCCTGTGAAGTCTTCGGCACAATCCGGCTATTATGCCGTTGACATGTACGGAAATCCAGTATACGTATATAATTCTCCGGCACAATTCTCTGCTGGAACTTCTGCTATTGTACAGCCGGCGGCTCATACGTACGTACCGGTACCTATCCAAGCGGTTACTGGTCCGGTAGCACCAGCTGCACATCAGACGGTGGAAACCAGTCCACAGAATGTCCAAACGTCAGACTTTGTATTGGGAAATTCAAGAGTGGCTTCTGACCCGCCTCCTCCGCCAGATAGGGGGGGCGCCCCCCCCGAGTTTTCCTGCACAGCAAGCCAGTCAGAAGGGGTTCTTTCTAACAAAGAGGAGCGAGCGACGCCTGCTCGTCACCCAACTCCGGCGACCATGGTGGCCACAGATGCTTCAGTTTTAGACCACGACCCGCGCCTTTTTCGTACGTATATAGAAATTCTCCGGGACGTTCCGCGGTTTGACCCAGAATTAGGTTACGTTGAAGACTGGCTTCCACAATTCGAATCGGCAGTGGAAACGTACCAAATTCCCAAAGACCAGTGGCCTCGTCTTCTATTCAGTGAACTGGCGGGTAAGGCTCAAATTTATGCCTCCCGTGCGGGTCTTTCTATGATCGATTCATATGACAGTATTTTGAAACTTTTGAAAACTCAGTTTCCTAAACCGCAGTTGTCTTATCAGCAAAAATATACAGCTTTCGTCAACCGACTTCAACGTCCAGGAGAACATATACGTAAGTACATCTCGGAATTGCAAGCTTTGGCGTTAGACATCTGGAATGACCCGGGTGACCGGGAGAAGCACTGTGTCCAGCAGGTCTATGCCGGGGCAAATGACAAATATGCAGCGTCGCTCGTGCCTTTTGGGGCTTATGGGGAACCGTCTATGGAAGACATATTGCGGGTGATTGATAAACTTGACGCTCGAACCCCACGCCCCACCACAGGGGAGGCATTGTCGTATGACCCCCCGATCTATCATGTGGCATCCTCAGAGAGAGCAGAACCGGGTGGAAGTTCTAATGATCCGTTGGAACAGCTACGTAAGGAATTACAGAATCTTCGGGTATTATGGGAAAAAGGGAAGGATGCACGGCCTAGATTTGAGGATAGGCGCAAGGATAAGTGTCTCCACTGGGGCAGAAGGGGCCATGATCCTAACAACTGTTGGGACAAATATCCTCAGTTGGCCCCGGCAGGATGGAGGGGTCGACCCCTCCCCCGGCAACAGGTAGCTGGAGTTACGCAGTACGTACCAGTCTACCCGCAGTTCTGTGCACAACAGCCGGTTTATCCAGCCTTACAATCTGCTCCTGTCCCTTTAGCCTTACCCGCCCCACAACCTTCTTCGGGTCAGCATGCCTATGGTCCACAGTGGGAAGCACCGCCAGCTCAGAACACGGGTCAAATGGTTTCACCAGGTACAGTCGCGCCTCCATTGCCGGCACCTTTGGCCCCGGCTCCAGCACCTTCGGTTCGGGGTGTTACTACACAACCTTTAGCGGCACCGCTAGCACAACATTTTGTTAGAGCATCGGACCAGAGTGTTGCAAATCCGCAGGGGGCACTCTCCCTCCCCGTGTTTCGACCCAACAAAAGGGGGTTGAACATCTCATAGGTTACGTTGAGACCGAATCACGTCAGTCTTCGGAGCCACACGTATTTGGGATAGGTTCTTCAGCTGATACGACGCCTGAACAAATCGTTCAGTCTTTTTCTATGATTCAGTCTAATTTTACGACGTTGGCAGCTATTCATATGCATACGTAAAATCATATGAAAAAGTTTACTGAGGTTTTGAAGAAACAAATTTTCGATTTGGGCCATGCCATCGCGGACGCGTGGCCAGAAAAGCTCGAACGGGAAGATATTTTGGGCTGTGAGGTGACGGTGCCCGAAACTGACGAAGTGGTCCAACCCGTGGAGGAGGGTTCCGACCCTCCCTCTCTGCTCTCTCTGAATGGGGAATCTCCCCCACCGACTGTGACGTCTTGGGAACAGACTGCGGGACTCGCTGTGTCTCAGTCTCAGGGTGCGGTGGCTGACGCGGCCTCTGGGACTGGGACCAGTGGGGGTGTGCCTGGGTGTGCGGCCGATCCACCATCCAGATCCGCCCCGGGGGGTGTGCCGGCTCCGGAAAAGCCCCTACATTCCTTGGTGGTCGTGCCCAATTCCATTTCTGACTTACAATCTGAAACCGTTTTAGCTGCTGGGGACAATACACCGGCAGTTATGATCAACATCAAGGGCCAATATTTGATGGCCATTGTAGATTCGGGTGCGTTTATTTCAATTATTAGTCAGGGAGGTCTAGATCGTCTTTTGAGGGCGGGAGCAGATATTGTGGTTCTATTCCCAGATGCTATTAGGGCTAGAACTTCGGGAGATACTCCCCTACGTATTGAAGGAAAAGTTTACATCCCTTTCGAAGTGGGTGGAATCCAAGTTGGGTGGCATTTTCATCTAGCCCCGCAATTTTACCGTGATATTTTACTCGGAACTGATTTTTAGAAAGCTTATAGTTGGGATATGATTTTTTCTGAAAATCGTGTTAGTATGAATGGATTGAAACTCAAAATGCTCACCCCTGAGGAAATTCGGGCCGAATGGGACTTGGGTGATGCAATGGCTTTTGCCGTGGTCTTGGTCATTGACGTACAAATTCCTCCGTCCACGGAGAAATGGGCAAAGGCCCGTATCTCCTCTACCCTCGCTGATCCTCTATATTTTTTGAGCCGTTTGATTCCTTTATTGATGATAACAAAGTTTTGCCCTATGCTGGGGTAGTGGAAGTACAAGATCATTTTTTCGAATTCCTATTGGTCAATCCTACAAACTCTTCTATTTCTATTTCACGATCTACGGTAGTGGGGTCTGTGATCCCCACCCTAGACTATGCTTCTGATGGTTCAAACTTTTCGAAACCTTTGGTGGTCTCTCAAGCTCGTGTCTCAGGACCCTTATATCAATGATATGGTCTTTGCAGTCGACGATAATTTGGGTATCCCTCCCCCTCACGTCGCTTCAGCTTTTACGTATAAGTTGGCAACTGATTCAGCTTTTGACGATGATAGCGTTTTTTCTCTTGCCTTTTGGCCAACAGAGGATCCACCTGAAAAAAGGGGGTAGCCTTGAGTCTACCCCAAAAAGAGGGGGTAGGTGTGAACCTACCCCAAAAAGAGGGGGTAAGGACAACAAAAAGTCCTATGGCAGAAATTCTTCCGGTAGATGCTTGTGAGGACCAAGATGAACTCCCAGAAGCGATATCTGCACACAAAGGGGTAACAGCTCCACCCGAACCCCCCGACCCTCCTTTAACAAGTGACTCGAGCTTGGGAGAATGCGGGGAGAAGGTTTTGAAATCGTGGCTTCTGCTGGGGGAGGACCTCTCTCCTGTCGCAGAAGGTCATAGTCTGGGCTTACCTCTTGTTTCTGTAACATTTTCAGGTGAAGTTCAAGTTTGGGTAGAGGACCAGCCGGTTTTTCGGCTACGGGAGGAGTCAGAAACTCTTTTGGCTCCTCCCCTTTCTAAGTTTGGCCTTATACGGGGGGAAGGTTGGCCACAGGAGGTGAGGTGGGTCGACCCCGCCCTCCTGGAGTCTCCTTCGTTTTCTTCGGCAGCTCAACTTGCGCCCGGGTTCGACCGGACCAGTTTAGCTGCTGAACCTCCGTCTGAGGATCATTCCGAACTTATTTTTTCAAGTTCAAGCCATCCCGAACTTCCTACCCCGAATTTATCTCACCCCGATCTTATGACTTCTGTACAAACCTTTTCTGTGTCTGATATAAGCCTGTCTCAAACTTTGAATAATAATTGGCACCATTACTATGTATCCCTCATGGCACATCCTTGTGAGCATGGGTATATACGTATTCCGTGGCCTGACCTTTTTCGGGGCACTATTTTGGAACATACGTATATACGTACACAACCAGAAAGTCAGCTGGCAGGTCTCGTCTCGGGGGGCTCCGCTGTGCCCCTCTCAGATTTACAGGTACATGCTCTCTTGAACAGCAAGATTCAGCTACATAATTGTTGTTTGACTCGGCGTCATCAGCGACGGTTACACCTAATGATTTTGAGTTTTCCCCAAATTTGGGATGCAGCTGGGGGCTTCGGTAAGACGGACATCGACTATCACTATATTGAAATCGAGCCTGGCAAGCGCCCAATAAAAGCTCGGGCCTATAAAGTAAACCCGGCGCAAAAGAAAATTAATGATGAGAAGCTAGCGGCCTGGTTAGAACATAGGTTGATCCAACCCTGTCGTAGTCCATGGGCCTCCCCTATTATTTTGGTTGCGAAAAAAGATGGGGATTGGAGGTTGTGTGTCGATTACAGAAAACTCAATGCGGTCACGAAAAAGGACTGTTACCCCATCCCATATATCACAGGTCTTTTCGAGAGCATTTTGGGTCATTCCATTTTTTCAAAATTAGATCTTGCGTCGGGTTTTCATCAGATTCCTATTTACCCTCCAGATAGAGAAAAAACGGCTTTTATTACTCATTCAGGGCTTTATGAATTTAAAGTCATGCCGTTTGGGCTTTGCAATGCCCCTAGTACGTTTCAGCGCATTATTGACAGAATTATGGAGGGATTTATAGTGTATATTGATGATGTCCTCGTTACCTCGGCCTCCCAGTTGGATCACTTGAAGCGACTTTTGGAGGTTTTCCTCCGCTGTTCAAGGGAGCATGTCCTACTGAAACTTTCGAAATGCAAATTTGGGCGGCCTGAAATGGCCTTTTTGGGGCATATTTTATCTGCTTTTGGTATTTCGACTGATCCCGAAAAAGTACGGGTTGTCAAACGTTTTCCAGCGCCTAAATCTGTGAAAGACGTGCAAAGTTTCTTGGGTCTAGCTGGTCATTACCGTCGTTTTGTCCCAAATGTTTCGAAAATTGCAAGTCCTATTGTCGCCCTTTTGAAAAAGGACCGAGAATTCATTTTGGACGCAACCTGCCAGCTGGCCTTTGAAACACTCAAAGAGAAACTTACCACGGCACCGGTTCTCATGTATCCGGACTTTGCAAAACCATTTACGCTGGCAACTGACGCTAGCCATTACGGTATAGGGGCCGTCCTCCAACAACTTGACGACAAGCAAAAACTCCATCCTATTGCATATGCTGCTCGTGCGCTTGCTCCTGCGGAGAAAAATTATACTACAACTGAGCTGGAGGGTTTAGCGGTTTTTTGGTGTCTCCTATTTTCAACATTATCTTATTTTACAGTATTTTGATGTAATTACGGATCACCAAGCTTTGGAGTACATGTTTAGTGGAGAGCCTAAGTCCAAAGCTGCAGCAGGTCGGATAGCCCGGTGGGTGTCTTTTCTTCGCGGTTTCAAATTTCGGGTTATCCATCGCCCAGGAATTACTAATGGGGCCCCGGATGCATTGTCTAGAAACCCTCCACCCTGGGAGGAGGCAGGGTCGTTTGCTGACCATCCACGTATTCCAGATATTTTTGTGGGGTCAATTCTTGAAGACGCTCTCGAGGAAGAAGCTCCTGAGGAGGGCGTGAATGCCCCCCGCCCTACCGCTGCAGCTATGGCTGTCTGGAAAAAGGCTCTACAGCAAGATCAGTTTACTAAGGCAATTATAGACTTTTTAGAGAAAAAGCAATTTCCATCTGATGCAAACTTTGCTACATTTTTGCAAAAACTTTCGAGCGAATTTTTCTGGAGGAGGGTGTTCTATACCGTCTTGGCAAATCTCAGCGTCAGGAACGCCCAAAATTGATTGTTGTTCCGGAAAATTGCTATACGTATGTATTGGATGAATGTCATAAAGATCTATTGGGTGGGTGCCATAATGGACGGTCCACAATGTACGGGTTTTTGAGCCTCAAATACCATTGGCCCACTATGAGTAAGGACATTGGGTCTACATTAGCCGGTGTCGGGTATGTGCGGCTTGCAACCCGGGGCCCTCCAAACCTCAGGCATACCTGAAGGCGTTTACCCCGGTCGAAGCTCCCTTTGAGAGGTTGAGCATTGACGTAATGCATGCTCCTCCCTCAAAGGCAGGAAATTCTAGAGTGTTGTTGGTGGTAGATGTTTTCTCACGATGGGGTTGGACATTCGCTATGCCAAACGAACAGACTCTTACTATTGCACGAATTTTTGCAGAACGGATAATTGCGGTTCATGGGGCCCCCGGGAGGTTTTAACTGATAGGGGCACCCCCTTTTGCTCACATCTCATCGAGAAATTGTGTAAATTGATGGGCACCAAAAAGGTACGTACTACAGCTTATCACCCAGAATCCAATGGGGCGTGTGAGAGACTTAATGGTACCTTGAAACGAATGCTACGAAAATGTCTTTTGGCCTATGAACAGGGGTAGGATGAACTCCTCCCTTGGGTTCTGTTTGCGTATCTGGGGACATGCTTCGACCGGGGAATCGCCTTATTATGTCTTGTTTGGCCGTTTTTCGGATAATTTTTTGACAACGCCTATACCTCGAATTAGTGATTTTCTACCATCATACGTAGATGAACTTCGTGCTCGTATGCGACATATTCGAAAAATTTTGAATGAATATATCGCACAGGTTCAGAAAAAACGCAAGGATAAATATGATTCGAAAGTCAAACCTATTGCGTACAAGGAAGGCATGATGGTTTGGAAGGATGTTTCAAAAGCAAATATTCCAAAGGGGGCAAGCCGCAAATACCTCCCGGCTTTTGAAGGGCCGTTCCGGGTCCTTAAAGTTATTTCTCCTACCAACTGTCAGATTCAATCTACTCTCAAGTCAGATGCCCCCCCCCTGAAACTGTTCATGTGAATAGACTCAAACCGTTTCTGATGGAATTGACACCCGGCCAGTGAAATTTTGTTTTACTTTCCCCCTCAACTGTAGTATGTATGTATCTCACGTTACTGATCTCTTTTGTTGTATTATGTTAACCTTTTCTTATTTTAGCTTTTATACGTATATAATGGTTTTACCCATATTTGTGTCTTTTTGTATGTTTAGGTTTATATCTGAATTCTGGTGGTGGGCATTGCCCTTTTAAGCTTATTTTCAGGATTTTTCGGTCAGTTTTGCACATTTTAGGTTCTGTTTTGCGATTTTGCTCTGTATACGTGTTTTTATCTCGCCTCGCCTGGAGGCGAGATATTTGTGAGCGTTTGAGTCTCTTTTTGAACGGTTTGCCTGAAGCCATGAAATCTGCGCTATGCTCAGCACGTAGCTCACTAGGTGGCTGTTTCTGAAAATAGGGGGCATAATAAAAAGCTAGCCGATGCAAGTTTTCAAAACCAAAGTTTTCGTGCTGTCCATGTCAAAGCTTGTATACGAATCTCAGAAACAAACTTTTATTAATATTTGGCAACCCCCTTTGCTTATTTATTTTTGTATTCTTTAGAATAAATTCGTTTGATCAGTGCCCCCCTTGGTTGATAAAAGGTTTTAGAATTTTGGGGCTCATAAAATATGCAAATTAGTTTAATCCAATCTGAGACCATTATGCAGCACTATTTTGTTGCGAAGAGTGGCTTAGATATTCCTCCATCTATAATTTACCAGAATTATTTGACACACTGAGCTTTGAGCGATAACTGAAGACTTTACAAAATTTTCTGCATAAAAGCATTACGTTAAAATACCGTGCAACGTGCTGTGTGCAGTGTGAAAACACTGTAAAGCTGCAGTCGCGTGAAGATGCCTACACATTTAAGAATTAAGCTGAAAGGGATGGGGGTCTACGAACGGGTTGACGACGATATTGTCTGAGAGGATATAGCTATCCTTTCGTCCAAAGTTAGCTAATATTATCAGGATACAAAGGTATGGCAACAATAGAATTCACAGTTTGTGGCAAGACTCTAAGGTACTAATTTTGGTCCTCAAATGAGCTTTTTGTTTTTAAAACTTTATTTCGGCTCTGATTATCGGTTTGATCATATCTGAAACTTCCACACACTAATTGATGCCAGGTTAACTATTATTGGCCTTAATAAGAGTACGTAATACAGGAGAGTATGACAGCAGGCATCTTGATACATTCTCTGCGCGCTAACGGCTAACCTACCACCCAGCAAATTGGTACCTAGTCGAAACGGGGCACGCTCAATCGCCTTATGCTTGTGTGCTAAAGCCAAAAACTCATGCACTAGGTGCGCGAGTTTTGTGTCTGTTTCGAGCTTTAGAAGACACGCATTAGCAGGCAAATTCTTGTAAATGAAGAGTCCAACTTGCAGGGGGGGTCAGCAGTTAACGTTCCCAGGATGGTCACGCGTATTATGCGTAGAGCATTCCAGCTGTCATATTCTTATGTATTGTGTACACTTGGCCTTTACAGAAAAAGTATTCCTACTTTCGAGCGCGTTCTCTTCAACTGCAACAACGGGTCAAAATTTAAATTTTTTCAAAAAGACGCCAGGTGCCTGTGCGCCGTTTCTGATTTAATAAAATTCGCAGGCCTGCCTGCCGCCTGCCCTAGCTTTTGACCAAATATTGAGCTTTAACAGGGTTAAATTGTGCTAGGCTTTGAGAATAAACTTTAACTTTTAGGCCTGGTGGTAGATACTTGGTGCATTAATCTTTGGGCAGCGTAACCTTGCAAACAACGTTCAGGCTCAGGGCGCGTTTAAAGATTCAATATCAAGTTTTGGACCAACCACACCAACTTGTGAAAGCTCTACAGGACGCTACGCTGCTTGGGATTTTTTCAAAGTTTAAACTATTTTTTTACCAAACCTAATCTGTACTGTTAAGGGTAGCTACCAGCTAGCTTTTTCATCCTCGATCTTTCAAATTCGTAGCCCTCCCTTAAGCTCAATGGCGAGATAACGCCCCTTTTAGGGGCCTACTTGTTTCTTTCCTTGAATCTATTTTTTCTTGATCAGATAGTTTTCATAAAATTGTGTGGTTACCTGTGAAAACCTTTCCTTGAATAAATCATGTCTAATCGTCAAAATTTGGATAATGCTTCTCTAGCAGATAAATTAGAGTTTGTTTCTCAGCATTTTCGCATTGTTGCAACACGGTTCAGAACACTCTCCTCCGCGGGTTCAAAGGGTTTCGCCTGCACAATTGCGACAAATGGCGCAACACGATCATCTAGTCGAAGATCCGGACGTTTCTGCTCCGGGGTTAGCTCGGGTGGGGTCACACTCCCCCACTCCCCCCTCTTCTCCCTCCCCACCTGATTCTGAAACTATGGCAGCCCTGCAAAATTTGAATTTGTCCAGTACCCGGGGTAAATTTTTAGACCCTACAGTTTCGAGAATTTCTTCTCCCAAGAAAGTTCGTTTCGTTGTTTCTGAACCAATGTTTCATTTGGATCCGACAGTCATGTTCCTTCCACCCAGAAATTCCATGATTGCAACCTTTCCTTTTACCTTGGCTGACCTCCCAATTTGGTTGCGGTGTCAGCAGGAGATCCAAAGATTTTTGGATGCACACCCGGAAAGGGATCCGCACCCCTTTTTGGGTCCGAATTTTCCTGATTATAAACGGACGGTTATTGCTAGTCCGTATGGATTCCCTCCGTTCAAGAATATCTTCTGTTTTGACGCCCCTTCCCCCCCCCCCCAATGAATCTAATTCCGCCCTTTACTCCGGAGCAGGGACGTCACATTGATGATCGTGTTCGTTATCTACTGCACCTTTGCGTATTCCGTCGGGATTTTCCGGACACTCTACCTGAAGCTGCTTTTTCCTCACTACCAGACCTATTATCAGCAGTTAATCGTCGCATATACCTACTTGCGAATCCAGGTAAGCCGCGATTGGTCCCGCATCAGGTACATCCTGCGGTAGCTATGAGATCTGTTTTGCCCTCTACTTTTCGACCAGTTTCGGTGGGACGCCATTCCAAATCGGCACGTAAACGTCTGCGCTTGGCAGCCATTCATCCAATGATTCACTAAATCCGGATACGGACTACCAGATCGAACGCGTAAAGAAACTGATTGATCAGTGGAAACAGGCAATAACGGATATGCGTGCCAACCGGTACGGTCCTGACTACTATTCTGATTCATCGGAGGAGTAGTCATAAATTTTTCGTCCCTTTTTCTTTGCTTTCTTTTATTATATTTCTTTTTTTGTGTATTCTAGATTACTTCATTCTTCCCTTTTGTACGCCTTGTGTCTTATTTCCTTCTTTCTTCTTGATTTTTAGGTTAGTTTTGTTTCATTCATTTAGCTATGGTCGCTTATTTCAATATGGCAGAAAAGACTCCGCCCCTTTCTGACGACGACGATTATGTTGTTCAAAGCTACCAAGTTGTACGATCCGAACCATCAGAACCTCTAGGTGACCCTGTTACGTATAAAGATTTCGCTCGGATTGCTAGTTCTATGCAATTGCAGGAAATTCCCTCCCCTATGTCTCAACAGTCAGTGAGCGAGGAGGGGCGGGATTTTTCCTCCCAAGGCGCCTCGGGCGGGAATTCTAAAAAGCCTAAAGTGGGGGCAAAAACTTCAAAGAAAAGGGGTCGCCCGTTTACATATGCAGATTTTGACCAAATTCCCCAAGATGTGAACCTAGGGGCGGCAAGCTCATCTTTGTTAGGTGAACAGGAAGAAATTTCGGTTTCCTCGTCCGTTTTGCCCTCGGACGAGTCGGGTATACATGCTGGTGATATCGCTGCTGTGGAAACCTTTTTTTCGGGTTCACCACGTCAAAATCCTCAAAAGGCTGGGGGAACCGCTCGGTTCCACAGCACTTTAAACTTTTACATGAATATGCTCGTTTTCGTCAGATGGCAGGTGCGCATGGTGGTGGCGTGACCCCACAGCAATTGATTGACCAGCATGTCCGCCGCCTTCAGTGCGTGGAGCGGGCTAGACAACCGAAATTTCTTCCTTATCCGGTTCACCCAGTTATGCTGAATAGATTAGCAGAAACTATTATTCTACTTGCTGAACCGCCTTTACCTTGTCATTTAGATCCAACACATCGTCGCCGACGCATTGTCTTTTCTCCGCCTACTTTGCATTACGACCCAATTTCTCCTCTTGATGACCAATTTCTTGAGTTGTGCCGACTTAAGGGGGATCCATCATGAAAAATTTTTAGGCGACGGATTTCGCTCGTTTTCACACATAAGTTAGCCACATATGTCGTGCATATCAAGTTTAAATTTTGAGTTGTTTTGTTCAGTTCTCCGTACGTTACGAGCCATCAACTGTGTGCAATTTGAATATGAGTGCGAGCACAAGGGTGCTGCAGCCAGCTGAGGCAAATTTTCGCAAATCAACTCAATGGCTTATTTTGTTATACACCTTTAAAATCTATTAAGGTGGTGATTCCTTTTGGGCACATATTGTTATTTCGCAGCGTAAATCAAGATAAAACGAAAACGATTGACGAAACTTTCCGAAATATAATCTTTTAGCGTTCTAATACCCTCCGCGCAATCTCGATTCAAAAATTGGAGATTTCCGATAAGGGCGGTTTTTCCCAATTTCTGAAAGTTTGGCGGCAGCTATACAGTTATGACTATATTCATTCGAAAGATCTCGTTGAGCTTCATATGTTTGCTTTTTAAATCAAGCTTCTAGCTTTTCTCTACCGTGAGATATAGCCGATTTTCTTGTTTGTGCGTCGAAAACTTGTCATTTTTGCAGAAATCAGATAATCCAACATTTCTTGAACTACGCAAGCCGTAAAATCAAACTAAGGGCGTCGATCTGAAGGTCTCATGGGGGCAAATTATTCGACGCATGATCGTCGTCCAACAGCTATCCTATAGGCTGCTATCATGAGAAATGTAGTTTCTGCAAAAACACGACCAATTTTTTCCAAAGATTGCAGAGCATTCACCATGCAAGCTGGAGGGCTGCTACTGAACAGATGTGTTCTGCACAAATAAACCCAGAGACGTGGTTTTAGTTGCCCCGATTACTGCTTTCTACCTAAAGTAATCGCTTGACAAATTTGGAAAATGTAGGCAAAATACAGGTTACGCACACATTTCAGCATTTTTCTCTATAACGAAGAGCGATTTCACAATAAATAAAAAATCGTCCCCAGCTATTTGATGGAGGTATCGAATGATATAACCGATGTCTCGCGAAAACATTTACTGGAGTCTGCAAAAAATCTGGAAAATTATACTTCTTCTAGAATGTGTTAAAAATATTTTAGAAAAGCAACATTAGTTTCATGGTATGCATTAAAAAGAGAAAATGTCAAGCTGCATTTTGATATAAAAATGACTTCTTAACTCCAAGTAATGAATGAGTAATAATGGTGCAAACTTTATGTGACCAAAGGGAATCACCACCTTAAGAAAAACGTTTTCGTACAGTTTCAAGCCGGATGGGCTTGATCAGAAGCTTCTATAAAGAATTTCTCGGAGAAACAAGGCTCTTCTTCCCCCTGATGTAATGAAACATTTAACAGCGGTTAACTTAAAATAGAAGCATTTCCGCCCCATAGTTCTATGAGAAGAATTCATCCCCATCCCTGCAATGAGCGCTTTCGATTGATGTATAATATGCCATATTTTGAAAAATTTTAAAAATCGCTGTTTTGTGAAATTCGGGGTTCGAGGGTCCCGTTTGGCACGCTGAGAAGTACTGGACGCAGCTATCAGCATAATTCATGCTGCAAATAGATCCGAAGACATTAATACACAAGTTGGAATAGAAAATAGGCAATTTAGGACCATACTGTTGTCGGAATTTAGCCAAGTATTCGAAAAAAACCGAAATTTTAAAAATTTTGCTAAAAATGCCCATTTTTGCGCCAAAAAGATCTCGAAACTGGAAAAACATACAATAAAACCATTGGTATCAGTGGAACCGCCAATTCAAGTACTACGGAACCCTGGAGTTAGAATTTTTATTTAGGCCTCTGAATTAGAGTAATTTGCAATTCTTTCCAAAGACCCCACTTTTCAGCTGCAAAAAACGTTGAATTTTGACAATTTTCCAATGTTTTGGATAAATAAAAAATTTTTTAAAAATTTTAGTGGCCTAAATCAAAATTCTACTTCCAGCGTACCGCAGTTTATGATTATAGTTACATTATAAATATAAAATTATGCAGGATTACAACTGTTTGTCGAGAGATCTTTTTGGCGCAAGAATAAAATCACCACTTTTTCTGTTTCCTATGTTTAACACATGCGGACCTCGACTTTGAGGTGAAATAACTCAACAACCGTAAGAGATACGAGTTTAATTTGAAAACTCGTTAAAATATCCCACTCAAAGATCATTTATATGTGAAAATGAGCGAAATCGGAGATGGTCGAAAAATTGACGAAAAATGGACCCCCTTAAAGTGGCTATCCAACGTATGTTAGATTCGGCGCCTCCGGTACCTGTTACGGCACATTACGATCCATGCCGTCACTATTTTTCTGCTCCGGTCCGTCATCCCCCAAATTCTCTTCATAATCCTAATTTTTTGCCTCGTTTCACTGAATATAATTCTTTATTTCAGGTAGCCACAGGTCTTGATTTTCTATAACTCGCATCTTGGTATTTTTTCTAGTTTATACTTGAGTTTTTATACCGTACATCTCTTTTTTATGACAAAATTTCTTATTGAAAAATTTTGGTTCGGTTTTTATATTTTTGTTTTTCTTCTCTTGTTTTTCTAATATTTTTGTCTCGATTCCATATACTTGCGGGCTGCCCCGCTACAATGCACAGCAACGCTCATAACACACATACGTATACATCTTAACGGGGTTTCTTCTCTACCTCACTATAGCACAAAACAACGCTCGCGCCACTACTAACAACGTATACATTTCGGAGGGTTTTTACTCTTCTGTTTTGTTTTATGTTTGCACTTATTGTTTAGGTTCCTTTGGGCTCTTTCTGTTGTTGGTCCTGCTTTTCTGTCTTTCGGTGTGTAACAAAATTCTGCTGGATCACTTTCACAGGTCGTTTCTTTCTTAGCTAGACTTTTCTTTTTACCTATGTTGGGATCTTTGATGTAAAATTGTTCTAACTTCTATTTCCTAGCTTTCCTAGCAAATTTTGGTGTTTATTTGAGGTAAAACTTAATTTTGAATTCTATTTGAAAAAATGTCTCGCAAGACTTCAAAAAGTGACTCTGATGCAGTGAAACGTTCGGTGCGCTCTGTACGTACTCAGTTGGAAACTGTTGGGGGTAGTTGGCGTGAACTGCAGCCTCAAAGTAGGGCGGCTGCTTCTCAGTCGTTTGCAGAGGATAAACCGGAACCCTTGGAACTTCCGGAGGAATTTGGGGGTGAGGCTATTCCGTTCATTGCGCGTGAAATTCTTCTGAAAAATTTGTCAGAACATCCCCCAGAATTTTTTACTTTTCGTGATCAAATTGACCAGTCTCAGTATTCGGCATATATTCGCCAAATTTCGCAGAAAACAGGGTTTCCTCATTCTTTAGCTAAGGTCACTACAGTAGTTACGTCAATTGAGCAATTGATCCGGTCCGTCCCTATTTGGGTAGAAGCCATAGAGAAGGCAGGGTTTCTGGCGTGGGATCTGGAAGGCGTGTCGCTCAGAGGGTTCTTGGGGATTCCTCCCATCGTACCTTGTCCCTGATTCAAATCGCTATTCCCTACCATAAAAAGTTGCATTTGTTTCGCTCTCGGCTTGATCAGGTCTATCCTACAAATCCAAAACAGGACCCTACTTCAGTGGGTATCTATTTGATCCCATTGTACGTTTTATTTCTTCAGTACCCATCTTGGGATTATTTTCAGTATTTGCTGGCCCCCCTTTTCTACAATACTTCCTTTCCCCTGTTAGGTTTGAACCCTCTGGCCGACGTCCGGCGCTTGTTAGGGGCTTTGGGCATAGATGCCCGCCATTCAGCCACAGATCTTGCGTATCTGGGGCGACAAATTAGTGCGCGTCTTCTTGATCATCCTATGCAGCAGTGGTCTCCAGTTGATACGAGGGGCCCGTATCCGTGGCGCAATGAGAACAACCAGCAAATTCCTTCCATCGTTGCATAAACGTGTGGATATTCCCCTCTTATGGTATCAGAAGGAAATTTTGCAGCATCCCCAAAATCTATGCAAGGCAGCTTCCTGCAGAGGACTTCAGCCGTTCCCTACATTGGCGGAATTGCGCTACGGGGCAACAGATGTCCGGGATGTTATCTTGGTGGTGCAGCGTTATATTCATTTTGACCAGAAATTTGGGGTTCTAGAATTCCAGTGGTTGCGGACTTATAAGGCCCTTAGTGTTTGTTCAGGTTCCGATACCATGAAGTGTCTTAGGAACTGTTTGGGGGAATCTTTGAATCAACCGGTAGTGAAGCAACCGGACGAGGAGCAGGACCAGCCAGGGACATCTCAGGCACCTAAGTCCACGACAGTCAAGTCTTCGAAATCTGATCTTACTACCACAGGTAAATTTGCTCCACCTCCTCTTCTTCCGGGGTTATACGCGTTGTCGCATCTCCCAGATCCGTCGCTTGTTCCGGGCGCTCTTCCTACTACCATCTGGAAGCCAACGCTTATTTAGCGTCCGGAGCGCCCGCCTACGCAGCCCATACCTTTTCATGATTGGATGGCACACGAACTGTTGGTGTCAGCGTACTCTCGCCCAAGTTTCACAAGGCTGCGTAGTGACAGTACTGACTCTATTCCTAGTCGCCCGTCTAAGGCAACTAGGGTTGCGGCGAGCGCAGCGGCGGATCAGGAAGAAGAGGAGGCTGCATTTGAACAACAGGAAGAACCAGAAGGGATCGTAGTGGACACGAGTACAGTGAAGCGAGCCCGCCTAGCAGGATCTTTGGATCAGGAGGTTGCCTATTTGCAACAGTTGCCGGCAGCTGACACGGTTGCGACAAATTTGACTATTGGTGCAGAAGAGGTGGTGGATAATAGTGGGTCCACGGAGGCTTCATTGGGATTCCGGTCACCGCCTGGGCCGAGGGTAGAAGTGAGGGGGGTTGACCCCGCCTTCTCATCCTCGCCTGGGGCTCCTACCACCGTGTTCGGGGCGGACCCCGCCGGTGTGGAGTCAGGTGATTCGGTTTCTCCCTATGCCCTCCGGCCCCGCTCAAATTCTCGTTCTGGGGCAGCGCACTCTCGTTCGCCCCGGGGTCGTTTTTCCTCTCAGCCCAGCAGTAATCAGGGCGTCCGACGCGGTGTTGGGCGTGGCGATTTTTCGGCGCCAACTACAAATAGGCCAATTACTCGACAGCATCAGGCTCGGTTGGCTCAACAAGAAGCTTCCTCAGATACTGGAATGGATACAACGCCCTCTGCGGCAGATCAGGCGTTTCTTTTAGGTGATTCTGACCATCAAGCATCTCCATCAACGGTGACAGTGACTTTGGAGGAGCCTACCGAACTTTCAGGAACTGTGGACTCTCCCGTGCAGACTTTAGTGCAAAGTTCGGGCTCTGTCCCGCAAAGTTCGGGCTCTGTCCCGATAAGTTCGGGCTCTGTCCCGATAAGTTCGGGCTCTGTCCCGACAAGTTCGGGCTCTGTCCCGACAAGTTCGGGCACTGCCCCGACAAGTTCGAGCACTGTCCCGACAAGTTCGGGCACTGTCCCGATAAGTTCGGGCACTGTCCCGATAAGTTCGGGCACTGCCCCGATAAGTTCGGGCATTGCTCCGACAAGTTCGGGTCTTCTTGCGACAAGTTCAGGACTACCACCAGTAGGTTCGGGCCCTTCAACATCTGGGCCTACGACGACTCCTGGTATTTCTGCTGCGGTGGAAACAGAACAGCGAGGTTTGGGTGAACCACAGGTGGTTGTCTGCAACGTTATGGCGGACCCACAGTACCTCTTGACGCTAATTCCTGCTCCCACAAATGAGTTGGGTATGATTTTGCTAGCTGATTCATCTCCAGCTCATCTCCATCTCTTTCGATTGTACACCTTTTAGCGCCCCTGGAGTTTCTCGCCCGGGGTTGGTGCCACAAATTCTGCTTGAGGGTTCTAGTGTTGACCCTCCGCGTTTGCAGCAGGGTCCTCCGATGCAAACAGTTGCACAGCTAGCCCCGATTCGGCCTCAGGCTCTGCGGCAGGCGGGCTCTTCTGCTCGCCTGCCCCAACCGATTCAAGGGTTAGGCACTATTCCGTACCAGGAGAGGCTCAACTTCGTGGATACGTTCTGGCAGCGTGTCCCTCCGTTGGGTACTCCGCTGCAAATGGAATTGATTCCACTGTTGGGGATTTCTGCAGCTGAATTACAAGAACTAGTTGGTCATCCTCCGCCTTTTTATGCTTTTGAGGTCGCATACCACACAGTGGGACTGGGAGATACCGCGGTGTTGGATCTGCTGATGGTCCTTTTTCCGGGTGCCTTTGCTCCGTCCCCTGTGCCAGGGGTAGAACAACCCACTTTTGGTATGAATTTGTCGGCGGATCACTCTTTATTCCATCTGTCGCCTGCCCTGCCTGGGGTATCGGCTTGGGAAGCGGGGATCCCTTCTCGGGCCACCTCTGTGGGCCCACTGGGGCACCAGCGACCTGTTGAGCCAGTGTCTCGGCCTGTTTTGATGGACGCTCAATGTCAAATTTCGTTTGCGACCACTCCGCCTGTGGTTTCTGTTCAACGGTCGGCCTCCGCAACCGCTGCTACATTCACCAGCGGAAACCATTCAGTGGCCGGCCACTCATGTTTTGAACCCGATCTATCACAGCGTCGTGACTGATTTGGTTCTTGCTGACTCTGACATAGAAGGGTCTTCAACTTATTTGCATGCGGATTTTTCGAAGTATTTCGTCGACCCAGAAGATACGGTCTTTGAAGGAAATCCGCCGGTTGCGGATCCGCGGGAAAGGCCACAGTTTATGAATGGGGCTGACCCGTATCGTATCCACCCTGGTGAGGACCGGTATGGTCTCCCATCGGATAGGATGGCGGGTACCCCACCTTTTCTGGGGCCCCAGGCTTTGGATCCTTGGGTTCGGCAGTCGGTGGCCGAGCTCTTGGCGGTCTCTGACCTTGCTGTTCCGTTCCGTTTGTATGCGGACCGTTACTGGCAGTATGCGGAGCTCCCTCCGGTTCAGGCCGTTTCGGGTTGCTCGGCACTAAATCCGTATTTTGTCCACACGTTCGCCTACTGAGACAAATGGCTTCGTGGGCAGGCCTCACCGTTTGCTGTTCCTTCTTCAGCACTGGATGACTACCTTGATGAGCTGAATGAGTTGATGCCGGGGGCGCATATGTCGTTTGATACGCACCCCACCCCGACCCCTCCAGTGTACGATCGACTCCGTATTCAACCCGAGCGTCCTGATTTTTGGCAGGCTACCTTGCGGTTCCCGCCTCTGGCTCGGGAAGGGGTCTTGGTCTTTCCGGGGATAGAATTAGTCGGAAAAGCTGCGCTGGAATCGTGTGCCAAAGTGGCCGCAATTGCTCAGCTTTAACCGTTCTTCTATATTTATCCATCTTTGTTTCGGTTTCAACCTTTGCGTAAAATGATTGAGACTTGGACGAAAAAGTCGAAGTTTTTAGAAAAGAAGGTCCAGGCGATTATAGAGGAGTCGCTTGCCCACGAAGCCATGCAGCCCGATCAGGTCAAAGACTATGGTGCGGTGGTCCCGTTCTTTGGCGAACGTATGGTGGCTTCTAACATGCACCGTATTCCGGAAATTGACGAGCCGGGCCATCGCCCTTATTTGAAAATCTATGGCCACGAATACCGTTTTTCGGAGGGCGGTTACCATCATCGTAAGGCCGACTACTGGTTTTGTTTGCCTGAGCCGGCTCGCTACCTGGCCTTACGGGGTTGCCCGTTTCAGGCTATGCAAGGGTCCAAGCATTATACCAGGGGCTGGTTTGATCGGTCAGTTCCGTTTCGCCGCTTTTGGGAACACTCCAAAGTCCATGTGCGAGCATTTGTTATGCTTGACGTTATTCGAGCAAAGGCCCAGGTTTGTCCATCATACCGTGCGTGGTTAGCGTCGACGGGGGTTCGACTTATCGTCGAGGCCTCTGACAATGTGTACTGGGGCGTTGGCAAGTCAAAAGCTATGCTCATGCACATGGGGCCTCAGGATTATGCGCGCTTGTCGTGCCTAAATCCAACTCCTGCGGCCCCCTATCAAAATAGGATGGGCAAGCTCCACATGGTTTTACGGAGCGAACTGTTTTCTGATCTGCCAGATCTGGTTACGGCAATGCGAGAAGACCACCGCCAACAGGAAGTCAGGGCGGTTGAGGCCAAAAACGTGTAGGGAGCGTTGTTGTGCGTTGTTGTTGGTTTTGCAGCCCCGTGTATATGGAAATTCTTTCGAAAAATTTCTTTAGTGCCCGAGCTGATTTCCTAAAATTTTTATTTATCTTTTCTTGATTATCTAATCTTTCTATGATGACCTTAGGGGTCTCTTCCTTTGATTAAATTTTATCTTGAAAAATTTTCTTCTGCTCTGTCGATTTTTGTTTCGTTTCCTGTTCGCTCGGGCACATTAAATATTTTACGTGTTTCTACTTACTTACCTTATTGTTGAAGGGGTTCTGGGGTGGGCGAGTCGCTTTGTTGACCTAAGACTGGGACACGGAGTGAACCGTCTCCCCCAGACTCCTGTTTCCTATCTATCTACATTTGACTAGTGTTTTATAGTTTTCGAGTCTTCGCCGTGGTGTGGGTCTCCAAAGGTTGTTACCTAAGACTGGGTCACCTTTGGGATACTCACACCGCTGCGGTCATGCTACAGTCGAGGGGCTTTGTAATGTAGTTTGTTTGTTGCATTTATTCCATGGCATTTTGTTTGAGTCTTTAATTACTGTGCTTTATGCTTACTACTTTAATTTTTGTTTGTGTTTAGGTGATGGTATTCTTGTCGTAACTGGTCCCCATACCCCCATTTTGCGCCAGGCGTGCCCCACGATGGATGCTGAACGGGAGCTGGACCATGTTGTTGCTGTTCTGGATTATCTGGACTCTCGCCCAGACTGTAATGGCCGGTACCTCAGACGGCGAACTGCTTCTGTTGTGGTCAATAACTGGACTGGGTTTGACTGGTTTAGGAGGTGGCTCTATTTGCCTCCACTGTATTTTGGACCGATATCCGGTCTCATGTCCTTTCTGTTGGGGCCTCGTTTTACCATCTTTGGTTTGGGCCATTGATCCTGGCCTTTGTCTTTCTGTGGGGTCTGGTCTGGCCCTTTGACTGTTTGCCGGGTCCTGATCGTATCCCGGTTACTTTTCTGGCCTCTCTGCTGGTTTGGCCAATTTTCTACTATGGGTCTGGCCGTTCTTGAGTCGGCTTTCCGGTGTGGCCATATTTGGTCGATTGTCTTGTCTGGCTTGAGGTTCGCCATCTGGACTTTCTTCTGGTTGGGTCTGTTCCCTGTGTTTGCTAAAACTGTCCTGATGCTCCCATTATGAAGTTGTGGGCTTTTTCTGCACGCTTGGTTTCTCCCATTGATATGTTTTGTTGTGAATTTTCATTCCATTTTTGTATTTCTACATATTATAGGAGGGGGGTATCTTTTCTTGTTGTATGGGGAGGGGACCATTTCAATTTTTCCTCTGGTTTTGTTTTTCGATTAGGTGCTCCCTCAGTTGTTTTGATTGCCTTCTTTGGTAGCTATTTACTACGTGTTGGCCATGTTTTGCCATTTGTTAATCCTGCCTTAATTTGGTTGCCTTACTATAACTTTTCTTGTTTACTGATTTTTGTGTCTATGTTTCTTTACCTGCCTAATAAACCGCTAGGTCTTGTTTATCTTTGTTATGTCTTTCTATGGGATTTCTACTTAAATATCACTGTGAGGGTTTTCGTTTGGATTTTAAGTATGGGTTGTGATTGTTGGGACGGATCCCCTAATGGGTAGTGTCCCCATTGTACTCTGTCTTGTTCCCATTGTTCCCTCTAAGCTTGTCAAACCGAAGCGCATAAAACCTTGGTACTCTAGTGATCTACATCCACTGAGAAAACGAAAAGAAGACCTATACCGGTCGTGGACGTCCTCCCGTGAACCAGCCGACTACGACGCCTATAAGGCAGCGCGCAATGAATACACTGCGGCCGTCAGGAACCAAAAGATTTGTCACGCATCTCGGTTCGTGGAGCAGATTGATGGTCTCTCGGGTAAACCGTGGTGGAAAGTTATGAACGAAGTCCTTGGGCGCGGCACCTCAGATCCCATACCGCCGCTCAATCGAAATGACATTGTCACATCTGATGCCATGGAAAAGGCAACAGTGTTCAATGAGCTGTTTGCTGCCAAAGCCTCCGTTCCTGACGTCGATCGTGCATCCACTGCTCCACCTGCCTCACCGGTTGCAATGCCTGGCTTTCGTTTCCATCCTAAGATTGTCCGTAAACTGCTGAAGGCAGTTGATACATCCAAGGGTCCCGGATTGGACGGTGTTAGTGGATTCACCTTACGAGAATGTGCGGACATACTGTGCTATCCATTGTCCAAACTATTCCGTTCTTGTATCCAACTCGGTGTCTTTCCTACCCTGTGGAAAACAGGCAAAATTGTGCCGGTATTCAAAAAAGGAAACCGAACAGATCCAGCCAATTACAGGCCTGTTGCTCTCCTTTCGCTGGTCTCAAAACTTCTGGAGAAGTATATCGCATATCATGTTGTAAAACACCTTGATCGTCATCACCTCATCCAAGACTGTCAATTCGGTTTTCGCAAGGGGCACAGTACACTCCACCCGTTAATGATCCTGCATCAACTTGCCGCAGACGCTCTGGACCATTCACAGGAATTGGCCGTTGTGGCCTTGGACATTGCAGGTGCTTTCGACACAGTGTGGCATAAACGTCTACTGCAGAAGTGTCGCTCTCTTGGACTGTCTTCCTCAATTCTTGGCTTCCTCCAAGACTATCTTACCAGTCGCAGCCAATTGACTATTGTGAGCGGAGCAAAGTCTATGCCGAAGCCTGTGACCGCTGGAGTCCCTCAGGGCTCCATTCTGGGTCCTATCCTGTTTGCAGTTTACATCAACGATCTGCCGTCAGTAGTCAACTCCCAGTGTCTACTGTTTGCGGATGATTGTTCCTTGGTACAGCGCATACCTAAGCCGGCTGCCCGACTCGGGTGCTTTGCCACTATCCAAAAGGATATCGACTGTATTCTGCAGTGGGCTGAAATAAACCAAATGACGTTTGCACCCCACAAGACGCAGTTGTTGACTATCTCTCGCCGACGTGACAGAGCCGCCCTGGACCAGTTTCCATTATCAATGGCCGGGACCCGGATATCCTCTACCATGGAATTGAAACTCCTTGGGGTTACATTCGGCTCTGATGGGCTGGTCAAGAAGCACATATCTGCCAAAATAGCGACGGCCGGACGCATGACTGGAATGCTTCGTCGCCTGTCCCGTTTCTTGTCCGAGGAAGCACGATACCGGGTATACGTTGCAACGATCAGGCCTATCATCGAGTATGGATGCCCGGTATTTGTTAACGCTCCAGAGGGATTGCTTGCCTTAATGGACCGTCTCCAAGATCGTGCTGCACGGCTTTTTCCTAGCCTAGTCCACAGACTGGATCCACTGGGCCTCCGCAGAAACGTTTCTGGCCTGTGTCAGCTCTACCGTATCATTGACGGGACGGCTCCCGTGGCTGTATCACGCGCCATCCGACCCAGTTTTCTAAGTGTACAGCGGACAACACGGACTAGTGAGGCCCTTAACATCCGATCGTTGAACATCCCCAAATCTCGAACGTCCTCCCACCTCCACTCCTACCTCCCCCGGTTTTCCCGGCTCTAGAACCAGCTCGATAATGAAACCACCTTTGCCACCACGCTGAACGAGTTCAAGAAAAGATGTGCGGCGGAACTGAGGATCATGCTAGGATAAGCCACTGGCTTTCTACCTAAACAAGTACCTAAACAAGTACCTAAACAAGTAAGTACTTTTCTGTCTGTTCGGCCTTGTGCGTGGGGGGCTATACGGGTGTCTATTTGTACTGTTTTCCAAAATGTATGTAGTTGTCTCTCAAAAGTCGTCAATAGTCTAGTTTAGTCAGTAGTCTCGTTTATTTCGTTTGTTTGTTTCGTCTTTCCAAGTTGGTTTCGTGTCTAGTTTCGGTCACAGCCGACACAGTTTTACCCAGTCTAAGTCCGAAGTGTCAGTCCGGACTCGTCTGTGAGCCGCGTAGTTCACAGGCAAATGGGGATCGTTTGGCTCCATTTTTATTCTAGCTAGTTCTAACAGTCTGTTTTATCTCTAAAATTACTACTTGAGCGCTCAAAACTAATGTAATCTAGTTTTACCATTGTCTAACTTTCTGTGGCACCCGTATCGATCGCCGCGCGGAGGGCCGGCGGCGGAAAAGAGGGGGTATTTTGTGGGATATTACCCACTAGTGCACTAGTAGCTGCCTGCGCAGCAGCGCAGCATTGAAAATTATAGGTAGTGCTATCTTCATATGCGTAGCGTAAAAGTATATTCTATTGGATGAAATTGTACAACCTTGAACTATTTCGACAATTGTCTTATTCATGAATGATAAAGGTGATTTCTTTTAGGCTAGCTACGCCACTAGCACAAAGTATATATAAGCGAGAGAAAGTGTAGTTTTTACGCAGTTGGAGTGTCGTCAGCTTTGGGGTCGGGTGATTTGTCAGTTGGTAGGAGACGTGGGCGAAGTTTAGGTGTACGGGAGTGGGTAACGCCCTCCCTTGTGCTCTTTGCGTCTGATTATTGTGCTCCCTCTTGTGTTTTCTGTTAGTTTTGTATGTCTATTCTAAAGTTGGTATGAGTATTTTGTGTTCAATACAGTAAAACCTAGCGGTCACTTTGTCTACTAGCTTTAGGGAACGGTCGTCTAGGGCTCATAGGTGACTCTACTCTAATTTACTCGTTAATCTACAGTTCTCTTACATCTTCTCTCACTTGGCTAGGACTGTATATCACACACTGAGCACCTACTTGCAATCATTTATTGAAGTCCGACATAGTTTACTACAGAGGCACACACACAGTACTTCACACCTGTGTGTGACTGCGGTCACCTTAGCGTTGAGCTAAGGGGCCAATAACCGCACGTCAGAACCGTTTGGGGGTCATGTTTTCTATCCGTGACCTTCGTCTCTCCGCCTCTTGTCTGCCGTTGACTGCGGAGAGCAGCACATAAAAGGACTCCATGAGTGCCTGAAAGTGCTAAGCGCCTCGATAAAAAAAAGTTAATTAGCCGAAAATATAGAAAGTCAATCTAATAAGACTAGAACAAGTAATGCTTTTTCGATAAATTTGCAGCTCAGATTTTATACATTCACTTAATGGCAATCTGGGGCTTGAATGACCCTGTCTTAAAAATTTGTGACAGTTGTGTTGTGGTCCCAAATAGATATTTGATATTTCCATCCAGCTACCGCAGAACTCGCCCCAGTTTTGTAATTAGGGATGCTGTTTGCGGCTTTGAAATTTTATTCAGAGTGTACATTTGCATGTAACTAAAATGTGTGAAATTGTTATTACAGATTGTTTCTGGTGACATGATTATGCCCTTTTTAACCATGATACCAGACCATCAATCTACGGAAATCTCCCAAAGGTCTTGAAGTGTAAAACCATCCTTCAGCTTTTCAATAGCTAAACCAAGTTCTTCAGAGAAGACTGGTGGTCGGTTCTTTGACTGTGTTGAGTCACAAAAATAGGCAGCAAAGGCATCCGCTCTTGTAGCTGTATTTGTTATCTCAACATCCTCTTGAATAGGTTCATACTTTTCCTAAAAGCAAAGTACGCTATAGCTAAAGCGATGATGACTTTGGATTTATGCAAATCCAAAATGCTAATTATTTACGTTTTTTCCTCCACAAAACTAAAATGTGACCTTAAAGGGTTACCTTTAACGGCACAGTCTTAGTTGCCTTTGTTATGCCTGCAAAATTGACCCAGTTAGTTGCTTTAATCACTTAGCAGTTGGCACTGTTGCGTGAACGTAAGCTACAAATAAGTGATAAAGCAAACACCAACCTCCGTATAGGATTGCGGGAGCTCCTTGGAAAATTCAACACCAAAAATCGGCTTAGCCACGAAAGTGCGACACATGCTTTGGATTTCTTTAGCAACTGTATCCAGTTTTTCTGCAGGATCTACCCGAAAGCCCAGAACATAGTCTCCACTTTGCACAGTAGTCTCAATGACCAGAGCCAATCCAAACTTAGAGTCGCGGATTTTGCAACTTTTGATTTGTATATACGGAATACTGACATTGAAGTTGGAATTCGTAGAAGCAAACCAGACAAGTCGCACATTTGTGACAATGAAGGTACCCAAGTTCCCCTGATCACTTGACAGATTCCATACTCCATCAAAACGGCTGTATTGCTCCTCCAAAGGTAGCAGCTTCAACTGATCATCTACCAGAATTGCTCCACGCATGCGGAGCTCTCGATATGCCTTGCTAGTATCGTAAGCTCTTTGAACAGCAATCACCGAAGTGAACAGCTTCGTACTACTGGGACTGAGACTCGTAAAAATGAATTCGTAACGATTTGCATTACTTTGTGCCAGGATAAATAGGGCTTCAGTAGCGCCTCTAAGCTTGGAAACAGTTTTCTGTGTAGAAACAGTTGACATGCAGCTGTATCCAACTGATAAATTGATTCGAGGCATTGAACAAGAATGCCAAATAATGCGCAAGTTAGTAACTTTCAGCACTCCCTTATCACCATTATTGCCTTTAGTGTCTTCCACAGAATCAAGCCTTTCAATCATGAATTCTCCTTGTCGCAGTTGCATTTGTTGAGCTTCGATATCGAATCTAATCTCTCGATCTTGCCACAAAACGTCCATAACACCCTTGCGCTTAGCCATTGTAGAGTTCCAGTTCTGCTAATACAGATATAGGTTTATGCTGTTGCTAGGACACAAACAGCAGCATATTTTTCCTATAAGCTAACCAATGTTACACAAAATTGATTCTTGTTTTAACTGAATACTTTGACTAAGCAAAAACGAATTTAAACTGAAATAAAAATTGTGCTATTATTGAATAATGGTTTTGCTTTGGTTTTAGGTTTAAGTTTCGGGTTTTAGGTTATAGTTAAAACTATAGTTAAAATAAGCCTGTTTGCGAGCTATTCAAAATTCTTGGGGGTGGGGGTGGGAGTTTGCAATTGCAAGCATAGGTGTGGTAGACTGGTAGTGGGGGACCCGTGGGCGTTGTTAGTGTAGGCCCACTTTTTGGGCTCCCCCTTCCCTCCCACTCGGTCCCACACCCACTTTTTGGGCCCCCCACTCACTATACATAGGGTGCCCAAAAAATGCCAAATGTCAAGGATTTTTGGTCAACATTTTTAAAAATTTTCCGGTCAAAAATCGACTATTTTGGTACTCAAACTCAATTTTTGAGCACTTTTAAGCATAGTTATATAGCAGTATATGTAGAAAACATGCTATTTTTAGTTCATTTTTGCCAATTCTTAGACCACTTTGGATCCCCTCACTTTTGGGTTCCCCTCCCCCCCCCCCCACTTGTGGGGGGTGTCCCCATAGGTGTACCAGGCTACAGTCATAGGTGTGGCTGGCGAAAAAAGTGGGGGGTGGGGGTTCAGAAAAAAGTAGGGAGGGGGTTTGGCGAAAAAAGGGGGAGGGGGATCGCGCAAAGTCGATTTGGGGGGAGGGGTAAGAAAAATTTTCTAGGGGGGTGTCAGCGAAAAATTTCGAAAAAGTAGGTTTTTCGTTAAAAAATAAAAATTTTCCTCGATTTACAGCTATTTTTAACGATTTTTAGCTTAATTAAGCGAATTTTTAGGGGGGAGGGGTCTGAAAAATCGATTTGGGGGGAGGGGTAGGAAATAATTTTTAAGGGGGGGGGTTGGTGTCCCCTCCGTGTGGGGGGAGGGGTCCCCCCCCCCCCCCTCCCCCACACACCCAGGGCTACAGTCTCCCCCCTGCGACACCCCCCCCCCGGAGAGGCCACACCCCCTCCCCCGCTACCCGACCTCAACTACTCCCCCCCCCAAGCCGAGCTCAAACCCCCCTCCCCCCTAAAATTGGGTCCAACTCCAAACCAAGTAAAGAATGCAAAATTTTTGAAAAAAATTTTTGCAACTTCTGAAAATTTTTGAAAAAAATTGGAAAAATAGGCTATAAATCGCCTATAAACAGCTAAAGATGGTTATTTATAGCAATTAGAAGATAATATACGCAATTATAAACCACAGTCTGGGCTAATTTAGGCATATTTTATTGCAAATTTGTCAATTTTCAAGCCCTATTTTCGCATATATACGAAAACTATTGACAGAAGCTTTTGAGTACGTTAATGTACTGTACATCGAAAAGGGAGCATTTTTAGCTAAAAAACTTGGGTACAGTTTAGGGGGGTCCTCCCCCCCATAGGTGTAACGGGGATTTGGGTTTGGGGGGGCCCCCTCCCCCGGAATTTTGCGGGGGGGGGCCCCCTTTTTAGACCCCCCCCCAAACCCCCCCCCTCACGACCTCCCCCAAACCTCCCCCAAAAATTTTTTTCTATTATGTCAAAAATCGCATTTTCAGCCATTGCTAATGCCAAAAAACATTCAACTATGAAGTAATTTTGACATTAGACAGGGGTTTTAAACTCGAAAACTTGATTGCCAATATGTTTCTAAGTCTACAATAAGGTCAATACTGAGTCAGAAAGTCCATAAAACTTTTAAAAACGTGTATTTCACGCATTAATGAACAGTTTAAGCCAAAAATTTGGACATTTTTGAAAAATTTTGCAAAATTTACCCTAAAAATACCCGATTTTTGGCCAATTTTTCGCGCGCGACTACCCCCCCCCCTCCCCCAGTTGGGGGAGGGGGGGCGGGGGCCCCAAAAATTTTTGGTGGTTTGTAAAAATGGTTGGGGGGGCCGGGGGTTACCCCCCCCAAACCTCCCCCCAATTATATACACCTATGCTCCCCCCCAATTTCGGATTTGGGTGGGGTCCCCCGTGCCAAATTTGGACCTTCTACTCCCCCCCACCAACCCAAACAGGTGGTACACCTATGGGTGTCCCCCCACTCCCACTTCCCCATCCCCACCCCCACTTTTTTCGCCTAGAAAAAGCCCAGGACCCCCCCCCCCCCAACCAAAATGACAAATTTTTGCGACCCCTCCCCCAGATTTCCAGATTTTTGCTGCCCCCCCCATATTTTTGGCCGAAAGGCGAAAAGTGGCCAAAAATGGCAAAAAATCGAAAATTTAGGGGTACCTCCCCAACCCTCCCTCGGAACCGCCCCAGATTTTTTGCCCAGCCACACCTATGATTGCAGGTCAGACAGAACTAATGGGGCGGCCGCTTTTTAGACGGTTGTAGGTGAAATCTGGGTGTAGGAGACCACCGAGGCAGGTCAACAAACGGGAAGGGGGTATGATCATCATAGGTGTTACGGGGATTTGGGTTGGGGAAGGTTTCTCCCCCGAAATTTTCAAATCAAAATGTCTTTATTTGGCCAAATCTGAACAAATATGCATACAGCATTACGCATATACTTAACTATAAGCTGTGGCCAAAATGGTAGCACACAAGGCACTGTGTGCACCAATAACATTAAGAAAAACAACAGGAAACTATTTTATACAGTTTACATCACCAAAAATGAATGCATAGATAAATTTAGTCACATATATGAGTACAAAACTAACAAAGTGAAGAACGCATATCAACACATGAAGCACAATCATATCATTCCAAGTTATATATGAGGAAATTGTTAACGTCTACAGAATCCAAAAGCTTTTTGAATACTTGCAAGCTAGGGGCTGTTACAATTTTGCGACTCAAACTATTCCAAATTGGTATTACTCTGTTTGAAAAGAAATATTTTCTACAGTCAAGCCTTGACTTAAATCGTTTTAATTTGAGGGCATGCCCTCTTGTGCCGGATTCACCTGCATAGGAAAAAAACTGCGCTGAGTTTACGCTGTCTAACTGATAAATTATTTTATAAGTCTGAATAAGGTCTGCTTTAACTCTACGACACTCCAGAGTTTCAAGTCCAGTTATTCTTAGACGTTCCTTATAAGACAATTCACGGATTTCAGGAACACGCTTGGTGAAACGTCTTTGAACTGCTTCAATCTTGTCAACATCTTTTTTCAAGTAAGGTGACCAGACACATGAACAGTACTCCAAAATAGGTCTAACATAAACAGTAAACATAGATATAAGAAATTTGGTATCACGACAGCGAAACGATTTGAAAATAACCGCGATTTTTTGGTATGCCCTTGCACATATTTTGTCACAATGTGAGGAAAACTTTAAGTCTGGCGTTATAAAGGTTCCTAAATCTTTAACAATATCAACTTTAGCTATCTTACATCCATTTACTTCGAAATCGCCAATAAGATAAGGTTCCCCCATTTCGAGCATCATGTTTTTGTGGGAGGCTATCGACAGTTGGTTTTGTGCTGCCCAATCTAGTACTTTACCACAGTCACTCTGAAAGCTTGTAAAATCGTGCAGATTAGATCCACCAAAGTAAATTTTAGTATCATCAGCAAAAATTTTTACACTCGAGCTAGAACAAACATCGGGTAAGTCATTAATGTACACGAGAAAAAGTAATGGTCCAAGAACACTACCTTGTGGCACCCCGCTCAACACTTCCCCAGAATCCGACAGAACTCCATTCACTCTTACATACTGAGTTCTTCCCACCAAAAACGCACGTAGCCATTTTAATGCGGGCCCACGTACTCCGTAAGATCTAAGTTTGCTGATAATTTTCTGATGTGAAACGGAATCAAAAGCTTTACTGATGTCTAAATACAAGACTTTCACCCCGTCCTTCCCATCACGCATAATAGTCCAGGAATCTAGACACTCCAGCAGCTGAGTTTGGGTTGAACGGTGTGACATAAAACCATGCTGATGTTTCGAAATTAGGTTGTTTCTGAGCAAATGGTCAAGGAGAAAGCGCTTTATAACCTTTTCCATAATTTTACAACAAATACACGTTAAAGAAACCGGCCTGTAGTTTTCTGGTGCCGAGTGCGCTCCCTTACCCTTATAGATAGGGACCACATGCGCCACAAGCCAGTCCTCAGGGAGCACCCCTTCATTAAATGATTGCTGAAATATTATTTGCAGAGGGCGGCTTAGTTGCACAGCGCAAAGTTTGATAAACTGAGCTGGTATTTGGTCTGGACCAGCAGCAGAAGTAGATTTCAAGGTGGCTATAGCCTCCTGAATAGCTTTTAAACTAAATATAACGTTTTCAAAGGGACTGTCAAAGTCTCGACCGGCTAAGTTTAGATCCCTCCCGTTATCCTTTACAAAAACTGATTCAAACTGAGAGTTTAGTAAGTTCGCTTTTTCCCTATCATCCACCACAGTTTTACCTTCAGCACATAACACGGACATTGCATCTGGACAGGACAACTTCCGTTTTACATAAGCATAAAACTTACGATCAGAAGGCGCCTGCAAAAATTTGATTTCGGAGGTTAGGTAAAACTTTTTGATTTCTGAATCGCATTTTCTTGAAATATCCTCAAAACGCAATTTATTTTCATTGTTGGGAACCCTTCTAAACTTTTTGTGTAGTCTCCTCTTGCGCAAAAGTAGAATCCTAATGTTTTTCGGAAATATAGGTTTACGGCCAGCGGAAAAAAATTTTCTTGGCACGTTTTCATCCGTAATTTGAATACACAACTCTTTAAAAGCAGACCACTTATCATTTACAGTTACATATGGTTCAAAAAAATCGGACCAGTTTATCATTTCAAGCGTAGTTATCATACCAGCATAATCAGCCTGGTCCCAGCAAAGGTACGAGTGACGGACATGTAGCGGCGCTTTAACATTTACATCAAAACAAACACAACAATGATCACTGTTGGAGACCGGAGGTTGGACACTAACAGCGGAAATCAAATTTGGATCACTTTCGAAAACAAGATCAAGGGTATTTTCCCCTCTGGTTGGATCGAGAACTTTCTGAGTGAAGCCATTTTCGAGAAACATATTCATAAACTCAGACTGTTTGTAGGTGGCGGCTGCGTGTGGGAAACCCCAGTCAACTCCAGGTAAGTTGAAATCCCCAGTGACTATAAGGGGAAGCCTTTTTCTTAACATAAATTTTAGACAGTTTTCCAAACTTTGAAGGCAATCCGTGTCGGTAATCGAAGCTCTGTAAAATGTACTATAAATACACTTTTTGCCTCCTATCCCGGAAACTTCAACAGCAATACCTTCTATAGACTGTAATCTTGGCAGTTTCAGTTCCCTACTAGACAAACACTTCGCTACCAAAATAGCAACTCCACCCCCCCGAAATCCGGTTAACCTGTCTTTGCGGAAAATATTATACTCACTTTTGCACAAGAAAAGGCTATTGGGGCATTCTTCGTTTAGCCAAGTTTCATTTAAACAGATAATATGGGGGAACTCGTACTGAAAGCATACTTCAAAGTGAAACTGCAAAAATTTGTTTTGGGGACGGGCTCCCTTTTTAGACCTCCCCCAAACCCCTCCATGACCCTGGACCTTGACCCCCCAAACAGGGTTTTTTTTTTGAAAACCGGACATGTTCCAAAATTGTTCTTTTTAAAAAAATTTTGTTCTTTTTTAAGTGAAAATGTTCTTTTTTCCAAAAATTTCGTAAAAAATGGAAAAATGTAATAAAAATTTAAAGTTAAATAATTTAAAAGTTTGAACGGCTTACTACATACAACAATTTATTATAATTAAGTACGTGTATATGAACGCTCACACTTCACGAATAAACAAATTTTATAAAAACCTTCTTGGCTTCATGAGATCAAACTATATAAAATTTGGAGAAATTAAAGAAACGCAATTTTAAAATTTAAAGATCTTGCTTTTGTCTCTATTCTTTTTTGAAAACGGGAGAAATATTTTTGAAAATTTATCTCACACAAGAACTCTCTGAGGAATATCCCCTCGCCTGCTGCTAACATTTGTGTATATATGCACCTGTGCCTGTCTTTGTTTGCAGTATATAGCAAGTCGAAGGAGACAGGCACAATAGACCTAATGCCATGAAGCGTTACAGTTTGAAGCAAGAACATAATTGTAAAAGAAGTTGAAGAAATTTTTTGAAATTTTGCTTTTTCGGCTAAAGAAAATATTAATTTTGTGTTCTTTTTCAACTTCTAATTTTGCTTTTTTCTCTGTTCCTTTATTGTTCTTTTTTAAAAGTTTTTGTTCTTTCTGGAAAAAATGTGTTCCAAAGAACACTTTTTGGAACAAAAAAAAACTCTGCCCCCAAACCTCCCCCAAAGCATTTTTCTGTTTTTATGCCAAAAATTGCCTTTTCAGCCATTGCTAATGCCAAAAAAATCCAAACATGAAGTAATTTTAACATTAGACAGGGGACTTAAACCGTAAACCTGATTGACAGCATGTTTCTAACTCCAAAATAAGGTCAATATTGAGTCAGAAAGTACATATATAAAACTGTTAAAAACTTGTATTTCTTGCAATAATGCACACTTTCAACCAAAAATTAGGACATTTTTGAAAATGTTTGCAGAATTTACCCTAAAAACAGCTCTGGGGGAGCCCTGGTGCCCCCAAAAATTTTTGGGATGGTTTGAAGAAATGGCTGGTGGGTTAGCCTAGCCCCCCCCCCCAAAACGTCCCCCCCCAATTACACCTATGATGATCATATGCATACACGGGACGCCGGACGGGCAATGGGTTCTAGTAAATTTTTTCGGCTACGCTTCAGCGTAACCGGCTATTATGCATTATTCTGTGTGTGAATGTTTCTCCATGACACGTGAAGGTTTATCGTCTTTGTTCCGTGTGATGAACATGCGTGGGAGTTTGGTACAATGCTTTGATTTCCTTAATTTGTCATGATCATTCTTTAGTTTTTTTCGCTACGTGCCACACCCCAGTTGCATTCGCCTGTAGGGGTAGTGCCAGACCAAGGTTTTTTTGGGCCATAGCTTAGGCCATGGCCTAAATTTATGAGTCGATGGCCTAAAGAATTTTGGCCTTTGAGGCCATTTGGCCTAAATGTTTCGACGAATACCCAGTTAAATTTTATTGTTTTTTAAGTAAAAACAACAATTTTCTAAAATATTATACATTTTCCCTTGTATTTCTGGGCTGCGCCAACCGCCAGCTAATTACATTGTCTATTTGCACTTAAAATTCACATTCAAGTTATAATTTCATCTACTATTATAAAGATTTGATCGAAGAAATGCTCTTTTAGTATGTAGTTTAACTTTATTTCTGTTAGTTTAATTTTTTCTTTCTTTGGTTCTCTATATATATGTCGTGCACTATTATTTCTATGCTAACAAGGTTTTCGGTTTTTGCCATTTTAAGGTAAAAACGTTGTTTTTCTAGTGTGTTAAACAGTGACGATTGCAATTTTTGTTAAACAGCGATTTTTGAATATATAACGCATGAATACATGATAACTGTAATTTTAACAATGCGTACAATAACGCACAACCTAAAAATTAACAAAATTTGGATGGCCTAAATTTTTTGGCTGATAGCCTAAAAAATTTGAGTCGTTGAGGCCATTTGGCCTAAAGTTCGGCGACCAAAAAACCCTGTGCCAGACCCAAATTTAATGTTCTAAATAGGAGAAGGGAGTAAGGTCCGGCACTGAATAATTGCTTTCTGCAGTTATCCGAGGCGTCATCAAGGCTACTGCCGCAGCCGAAGTGAACATGCTGCTAGCGGTGCATTCGTGCTAACCCATTGGCTCCATCGAGAAGGGTTTCCCCTCCAAGACGGCCAATTCCTTACAAATCTCGGACATCACATAAGAAATTATATTGGGAGGGAGGGGTGGGTTCTGGTACATGAGCACCATATTCTTTAAGAAAAATGACACTGGAGCCGACAGCTACCAGAAAAGTTGTAATAGCGTAAAGTCAAAAAATTATATAATTAATTTTATTGCGGGATATCCTTAGGATCCAAACTCTCATGTTTGCGGCCGAATGATGCAGATGTACATTCTCCCAATCTGATCAGCCTAATGTGTTGCGTATAACAATGTTCCAACAATCATTTGTTAATTATTGTTAGATTGACAAAAGACCCAGGGGGACCTTTTTCACCCCCCAAGCCTAGTGTCAAACCTCAACTGACATGAAAATATTTTACCTAGCGGCGTTTACCAATGTAAAATGAACTTTCGCTATTTTTCATAATTGTACTGAAACGATTTCTTATTGAAACAAGTGCTTAAGTATTAATTTAAATTCATGGCGTAATCAACTTATCTGTTGCTGTCGTCTTTGCTCAGCCAGTGCCTTGGTAACCCCTGGCACAGTAGGGGTGATGATGTTTTTCTATTGCCTTGACTTGCCCAGGCCAGAATTATAATCATCCAAGTTGATTAAGTGTTATAACCATGAATGCGTCCCAGGTATATTCTGCTGGCAGATAAGCTCAGCAGTTCGCCATATATATAATTTCAACAGAATTTATTTAAATAAGATATACAACTTAACAAAGTCCGAAAAGTTTTAAACACACTCTCGAGAACCTAAATGATTTCAAATTTCATAAATTCATAAATTTCAAAGAATTACAATTTGGTAATACTCTGTTATAGCAAGCTTAACAAAAAAATCAAAATTCGGTTTTTTGGTTGGAACTTTCGCAAAACTAAACCAAATCGATTACTTTGAGGACCCATGGATAGGTCTTGGGCTAAACTTCAAAATCATCCCAGTTTCGTTGCTCTACCATCTACCAGTAAGTAGCAGTAGTGGAAAATGTGTGATTTTTTTGTTGAAGGTTTAACAAAAAAATCAGTGGCGGATCGCATCCCAGAGAGCAGCTAGCAACTTTTTCTCATCAGTTTTGGATAGAGCGCACTAAATAACGTATTTAGAACCCCAAACCGCTAACCTAGTGCTCCAACTAAGGCAACTGGCCCTACCGAAGTCTTAGTGGTCACTGATGGCCCCCGACAGCGTCCAGTATGAAGTCTGGTATTGTATTGTATTGTATTAATTCAACAAACGAAAACAAAAATTATTAGTAACAAACAAGTGCACCATTACTGCACTACACGGCTACATTAAACAGTGCCACTTGCAGAGACCTCTTGAAAGAGGAAAGTGTGGCTGAGTTCACTACGTATTCAGGAAGACCATTCCAATCATTAGTTACCCGATTATGAAAGAAATTCTTAACCACGGTCAGGTTACATTTGGGCACCCTTAATTTATAAGGGTGACCCCTGGTAGTTCTGGACGTTATAGAAGAGTGGTAAATAAAAAGCTCATTGAAATCGATGTCTATTAAGCCATGGATAATTTTATATATAAACCAAAACTAAATCCTTGTAGTTTCGACGTTGAGCCAGAGATAGAGTCCCAAGTTGCTGACAACGTTCAATATAATTTAGATGATTATAAGCAAAAATCGTTTGAGTGAAACGTTTCTGGACAGATTCCAACATGGTGGCTCTAAAGCTAAAGGCTAAAACTTTGTTTTTTCGTGTTTGTGAGTGATTATAACCTATTTCCAGGCATTTTGGCAGAGAAACTCAGAACTTTGAATGTTGCTGGGGTATGACTCACGGTCACGTGACCCCTGCCGGACCCGTCCGGACCCTCCAGGTACCAACTGGACAGTCCGAAGTGGCTATAAACATGTCCTAGGGGGTTTTCGAGGGAGCTGAATTCAAATCTGGCATTAGTTTTTAGGTAACTATGGGCTAATACTGACTTCTGGGATCACGTTTACCGTCGGACGGTCTAGGCCCGGCAGGTTACCACGTTGGACTCCCAGAAGTGTCAGGCAACCTCAAAAACAACGTATATTAGGGTTTTCGACGTCGCTGAGCTCGATTTTGACGTTAGTTTTGCTCTAGCTGCTGTTCTGACTTCAGTAACGAAACATAAAAGTGATTTTTTATTTGTTAAAATTTTAACAAAAAACTCACCCACCCCAGGACGGCTTAGAGGTCCGACTGGGAACTTCTATATATATATATATGTATCGATAGTCCATAGTCAGGACATGTCACATGCACAATATGGATTGCCTAGGGTTTCCCTTAGTATATAACACGGTTTTTTTTGCGTAAAATACTGCGTATTTACGCAGTCGAGCTTAAAAATACGCAGTCAAAAACAAAAATACGCACCAAAATACGCAGCCGAAAAATTCGGTAGTAGGAATTTCTAGAGTGCTCTAAATTAATTTCTTGAGACAATTTACCGTAGTTTGGGCTCTGGCTTCTTCTGGGGGGCTGCCGCCCCCCAGACCCCCCGCATAGCTCTTCGATTCTCCTTCCGTCTACAGTTGATTATACTTTCTGCCTAAGCCCACGTTGTACCATGCGATGCTTTTCTTTCTATATTTGATTTGATATAGCATATATATAAATATATAATCTTATGTGTTCTCTAAAGAAAAAAAATTGTTTGTTTTCCCAATATATGGTTTAATAATTAAATAGGAAAAAAAGAAAAATTTAAGAGGAAATTCTCGAAATTGAAATTTTAATGGGGGGGCCCCCCCGGTATCTATATATTTTTCGTCATCTTTATATTTATATATATACACCACAGAGAGAGCACGCAATTTTAACTCAAGCTAAGATTCCTAACGTTGTTTAAAACTCTTAAAAACAGCATTAATTCGACGCTAAATGCGCTTATAGCTTTTATAACGTTGAGAAGCGATTTTTGTAATTTTACGCAGTCGAAATTAAAAATACGCATTCGAAAACAAAAATACGCAAAATTTACGCAGGTCCGATTTTCAAAAAAAAACCCTGGTATATAAGTAGCAGCCGAAATTCGAACTTCGGTCATGAACGTTTTTGAGGTCACTTTTGGGTACCCTCCTGGCTTTTTCCTAGGCAAAAATTTCTGGGGGGGAAGTCTGGGGGGGCTCGGATTTCTGGGGCGGGGGGAAGAAAAATTTTTCAAAAAATGCATAAAAATAGCTATTTGTTGCTGCTAAGCTAAAAATTAACTATTTTTAACTTAAATTTAAGCTTAAAATAGTTAAAAAATGTTTAAAAATGGCTAAAAATCCGGCGAAGCCGGAAAAAAATTTTCAAAATTTACCCTCAAAACCCTATTTTTCCGGGCTTTTTAAAGTTCTGGGGGGGGAAGGCCCGGATCCTGGGGGGGCGACCCAAGTCAGGGGGGAACGAATTTCTGGGGGGGCCCACCCCCTCCCTGTAGGAAAAAGCCAGTCCTCACTTAAAGGTCTGCCCTGAACGCATGGAGAGGGCCTAGGGGCTCAAACTCACAGGCTGTAATGTCGAGATGTGTGGCTATCACCATGCAAAAAATTGGGTCTCTGCGACTTTTCTGTGAGTCAAGGTGGGGTGATTTTTTTGTTAAGATTTCGGGTGATTTTTTTGTTAAGCTTGCTATACCTCGTAGTTATGTTGAATTAAAGAATAGCTGTAACTTTTGTCTATTCTGCGTATATAGTGTATGGGAGCATTCTACGTTTCTGTGTGCATATTATGTGGAAACAGATTTTACCGTATTCTTTGCTATTAATTAATTAGAGAAATTTAATACAATGCTTTCTAAAACAGCTTTCTTTCGGCAGCTGAGTTCTCCTGGGAGCATCACAAAATTTGAAACAAAAATATTTTTCAACTTATCTTTTTATTAAGCCACCACTTTCTTGGACGTACAGGATCGAATCAGTCATGGAAAAGCATTCTTTAGTTTAAACTAGATTTCACAGTCTTTCTCGTTGGATGCCAATAAGAAGGTGGCAAATATGCAAATGAACTTTACGCTCAATGAAGATGGGAACAAATACAGAAGAGCGCTTTGCTTGAAATTGCTGTCAGTTAGGATCCGTGGCATAAAAGTTATTTGACAGTTGACTAGTGTAGCAATTTTATTGAAAATAACTAAAAAGATATTCTATATATATGACATTTTTAGCTTACGAAACGCCAAGAACTATATATTCAGAATAGGTGTGCCATCAGAATTTAGGGTAATCCAGAGGAACAAATCGTACAATTCACGGTCTCATTGGTATTTGTAATCAAAATTATTGAGTAAGAAAACATTCAGTTTAATCAAGAGTTTAATTTAGATTAGCTATTTGATTAGGTAAAAAAAAGGTAACCCCCGGCACTGGCGGATCCAGGATTTGGTGACGGGGGGGGCGGTGAAATTTTTATTCGTCGGGGGGTCTGGGGGGCGGAGCCCCCCAGAAGTTGAAGAAATTTTGTGTTTTTGCAAAATAAAATCGCTCTTCTTTAATTCTTTTTATACTGCAGAACTGGGAAAATTTTTTAAAATTGTTGACATTTTTAGGCAAAAATGGCAGTTTTCTCCAAAAAATCGAATGCATTTTAAGCTTTTTCTTCATAAATGCAATAAATATGCTTTTAAAAATTTCGGCGCGAAAATTTTTATTTTTTTGCCCTTTTTCCTCTTTCTCTCCTCAATTTTTCCGACCTTCGAATCGCGACGGGGGGGCGGCCGCCCCCCCGCCCCCCCCCCCCTGGATCCGCCCCTGACCCCCGGAGAATTTTCCTACCCTTGTCAGGGTCTAGGGTGCCGGTGCTCATCCCCGGATACACAGCCCTTGAGCCAGGAGTGTCACCTCGAATGATGACTACAACCGTGGAGGAGGGGCCAGCTCCTCAAGGCAGATGCCCTACACGGTCTCCTGTTACCTTCCCACATGAGTGGTACCCATTTACCGACCAACTAAGGATGGATAGCTGGGTTGGCTAGAGCCCACGGCGAACCGATATGTGCTTAGTCCCTTGCTCAAGGGGATTTGTGAAAGCCTTGTGGCAGCGGGGATTCGAACCTCGGACTATCGGATCCAAAGTCGAACGCCTTAACCACTCGGCCGGCACGGCACGAGCATAGCTATTTGCATGCATAGCTATTTGATTACATACCTACAAAACTCAACGTTCCAAAATATACCTAGATTCTATTAATAATTTTGCTCAATAATTTTGCAGCATTAGTCAGTAACAATTTATCAGTAATAAGCTTTATGCAACGGGCCCAGGGAGTGGAAAGCTGCACACCAAGGGTAGGGTGCTACCAACTGTGCACCTCTAGACAAAACTTTACTGCGTAGCCGTAGCCGGGCCAACTAAAGTATATATTAGTTCAACTCCACAGCTACCAACATGTATTTTGCATGTATATAACTAAACTACATAAAAAATACAAATGGGACATAGACAAATTGAGAGACTGGGCAATATACGTAAGTGAAACTATTAAAAAAAGAGTTCCTACCATTCATATACCAAATGCTCAATCAAACTTCAACGTAGACGAACTCAAACACAAAATAAATCAATTAGGTAAACATTTTGTATTCACTTTAACTGATAAGGCACCTCAAAACTTTTCCATCATTTGCAAACAATTTTATGTATATTCTATGCTAAAAGAAGTAGGAATAGTTGATAATACAAACAACAACAATACATACATAGTGGAAAACAACAAAACAAAGCAAGAATTATTGTCCAATATGATAGCGTATAACAAAAAACTTAATCACACAGGTCAGTACCAAGAGTTACCTTTCATGTACATAATACCTAAGTTTCACAAAAAGCCTATAAAATTCAGAACAATAATAGCCAGTAAATATGCACCCACAATGTACCTATCAAAAATACTGGACAAAATACTCAAGATAGTATTAGCCAAAAGACAAAAACTCTGCGAAATATATATATAAAACTAAATATAAATGTAACCCTTTCTGGATAATCAACAATAACAAACCTATCCTTGATACCTTAACACACTTAAACAAAAAGAAAGCAGCAAAAACAATAAATACTTTTGACTTCACCACACTATACACTAATCTAGAACACAGGACAATAAACACAGCAGTTTCTGAGCTAGTAAAGGACACCTTACATTCCAAACTGCATATAAGAAATGATAAAATATACTGGGGTAACGGAGAACCTAAATTCACTACTATAAACCCACAAGAAGTGATAGATATGTGCAGGTATTTAATAGATAACACATACTTCATGCTCGGAGATCTCATATTTAAACAACAAATAGGAATACCTATGGGAACAAATGCAGCACCAACCTTAGCCAATATAACATTACACCATTTCGAATACAAATTCGTTACAAATGAAAACAACTTAGCAATAAATGAATATTTAGAGAATACATTCAGATACATAGACGATATAACCACGGCAGATGATCAAAATGTTCTTGAATTAAACTATAAATACATTTATCCTGCTGAATTAGTGCTAAATAAAGTAAACGAACAAAGTGATAGAGCAAATGTACTAGACTTAGATATTTGCATAAACCATAATTTGTTCCACACCAAGGTGTATGATAAACGTGACGAATTTAACTTTCGCATAAACCGGTTCCCTGATCCAACTACAAATATTTCGAAATCAGTTTTCAATAATATGATAGATAACCAAATATGCAGAATAGCTATCATATGTTCGTGCAAACAGTATTTTTATGAACAACTAATATCATTAAAAACAAGCTTATTAGAAAGAGGATATTCACACAAACTGTTCAAAACAGTATTAAAAAGGACATTAATACAAAAAAGTTGGATTTGCACAAAATTTGATACAACGGACATTCATCTATTACTTTCCAAAAAACCCAGTTAGAATAAAGTTCACACCACTGATGCAATTAAGTGCCGCATGGCACTCGATGTAATTACGGGCCACAGGCCTTAGATATAATTGGCTTCACGCCACCGATATAAGTACTGACTATCAAAACCTCTGTGCAATCTGGCTTTTTGCCACCGATATAATTATGTGCCGCCTGGCACTCGATGAAATTACTGGCCACAGCCCATAGATATAATTATATTAATGAAATAATGGGAAATGTTTTTGTTTTTTATTTTTTGTTTTTTGTTTTTACTTGCATGCATACACTAAACAACACGTGTGTATGGGACCACAGGGCAGAAACGCTTTTCAATACCTTTTTACTCCGAGGGCTCAAAAGACCTAAAGCTGCAACTAGTATGTCGGTACGCCACTGACGACGCCCGCCGAATACTAGTATCAGTCTGGCAGAGTGGTCAGCGAGTGAATGCACCTAACTCGTATGAATGTGTCTGTAGCACATAATCGTATTGAGTACCATTGACTTAATAGACAGTTTAATACATAAACGTTAAGACTTGCCTGAAGCGTCCATACATGACATAAATACGGGATATATACATAAACTCCTAGAAAACACCTATCTACGAATCTCTCTCCTTCTTTTTGCATACAGCTTATGCTTATTTGGATGGTTGAACGAAAAAGTATATATATATATGTGTCATTTCCAAAATGTCAAAAATGAGCAGGAGTACACCAAATAACTTGATCTTTGCATTGCATACATATATAAAGAAACAGTCGCGCTTTCTGCTGCTATGTTTTGGAGCTCATAGCTCCAACCCATGACCCAGGGGGCGGGTGGGTCCCCCCCCAAAACGGGGGTGGGTTTTTCAGCAGGGGTGGATGTACTGGCTTATTTTTAGGGCAACATTTCTGGGGGGGGGGCGATTGGGGGGGGGGGGGGGGGGGGGGCTCAAAGTTGTCCCCCCCATCGATGGGGGGGGGGGCTCACCAAAAGTGGGGGGGCATATTTTTGGATAAAATTTTGCAAATTTTTACGTTTTTTTGTGTAAAAATTGCCAAAAATCGCTAAAAAATGACTAATTTTAGGTGTTTTTTACGCTAAAATAGCTAAAATTTCGTTAAAATTCCGGCGAAGCCGGAAAAATTTTTGAAAATTTGGGGTAAAAATGGTGAAATCTGGCAATTTTTTGGCTTATGGGGGGGGGGGAGGTAAAAATTTCTGGGGGGGGGCTTTTATGGGGGGGAACCTCGAATGGGGGGGGAGGTTGCCGAGTGGGGGGGGCCCCACCCAAGCCAGATGTATCCCCTAAAATTGTCGACCAACTTTACCCCTCCCAGATTTTTTGACTTTCCCTCTCCTGCTTTTGGTTCCTCCTTCCAACCCCCACTTGTTAGGACCAAAAAATTAGCTAAGTTTTTGTCATAAACCTTCATTTTGTGAAAAACGTTTCTCAAATTTTGGCTTACAGCCCATGTAAAAAACGCCTAAAACGATAAAAACAAGCTTATTTGCATGAATGGGTTGCCGCTGGCATTTTTCCTCTTATCAAGGGACATAATTCAGTTTGCATGCAGTTAGGAGCTTTGGCTCTATTGCAACTGCAACAAGAGCTTTCGAATGATACCCATGCTGGACGGTTTTGTTACTTTCAATTTTGACTCATTTTGCAGCATAACAGTATCGAGCACTTTTGTTCCACAAACCTGTCCAAAACGCAATTTCTGTACACTTTCACACTTTGTCTCTATTACACGTTTTCATTTATATACTCAACGAGAGCTTTCGAATGATAGCAATATGAGCCCGATCCGAGAAGTTTCAATTTTGACCCATTTTGGCCGGTTTTGCCCAGTTTTGACCCCTTTGAGGCTCCGTAACTCATTTTCTGTTCATTTTGGTGCTTTGGCCCTATTACAACGTTTTATCTACGCAACGAGAGCGTTCGAATAACACCGGTATCAATCGGATCCGACAATTTTCAATTTTGACCGGTTTGTTTTGTTTTGACTCTTTGAGACCCCGTAACTTATTTTCTGTACATTTTGGTGCTTTGGCCCTATTACAACATTTTATCTACTCAACGAGAGCTTTCGAATGACGCCGGTATCGATCGGATCCAACAATTTTCAATTTTGACCGGTTTTGGCCATTTTTGACTCTTTGAGACCCCGTAACTTATTTTCTGTACATTTTGGTGCTTTGGCCCTATTACAACATTTTATCTACTCAACGAGAGCTTTCGAATGACGCCGGTATCGATCGGATCCAACCCTCCAACCCGCCATTTGGTTTTAACCCATTTGATTCAGGTTGCTGTGAACGTCACCAAATCATTTCAAAATCGTCATTTGGAATTGCATTTCTGCTTCAAAACAGATTTTGGATTGTATCCAGTTTTGTATTCAGTTCACTGGCAGCCTGGGTCGGTTTGTGTTTTTGTTTTAAATTGGAGTGTTCTTTTGCCTTCTGTTATTCATCATGGAATGTAGCGCAGCTGATAATTGCATCCATACTATCTCCTTAATTGGTGAGAAGGACCATCAACTGAAGTGTGCCTTTTGCCTCCGATCCTGGCATGCTAAATGTGCCGGCCTTCCAGATGCTTCCTATAAGAAGTGCGATGTCAATGCTCTTGCTTTGTTGGCCCGCACCTTTTTCTGTGACGATTGTAAGACCAGAATCGCTGCATTGCTGAGTAATTCTGCTGACACGTCGCCGTCCAATCCTGTATCCTCTGATCTGTTGGGGGACTCTGCTGTTGGGTCTGTGATTTTGCAGTTGCAGCAGACGTGCCAGGACCTTGCAAAGCGAATTGAGCAATTGGAGAAGCAGCCATGTGGTCCAAATTTGGATCAGGTTAAGGTGGAAGTGGCCGAACTGATGGAACGGGAATCGAAAAAGGGCAGGATTGTTCTTTTTCAGCTGCCGGAGCCAACGGGAGAGAATGGTGCAAACTTGTCTTTGGCGGAGGCAAGACAGAAGGACAAGGACGAGGTCAGTGAACTGTGCGATAAAATGGGAATTCCTGAAAACGACATTGAGTATATTTTCCGTGATGGCTCGAAACGAACAGATGGAAAACCGCGCATTTTGAAGGTAAAGCTGAGTAATCCGGAGTCTACCTCTATATTTAAGCAACAGTGCATGGAACAACGTCGAGCGAAAAATTCCTGGTCGAAGATTTGGTGCCGGGATGATCTGACGAAGAGACAGCGTGACGCAGATATTGCTTTACGTGATAAATTGACGGAACTACGGAAGGAAATCCCCGACGCCGTAATTCGATCTGGAAGATTCTACGATAAGAAGACGAAGCGCCTTGTTCCCGATAATCTTTTACCGAAATAGGAACTCGCGCCCCACCCACATGCAAATGCAAGTGTTGAGAATGTTATTAGTTGTTGGCTCTTTAATGCAACCTCCCTGAGGAACAAAATTGATGAGCTTAAGTGTTTATTGAATTTATCACCAAAAAAGCCAAAGCTAATTTTTGTAACTGAAACCTGGTTAAACGATGAACATTATGATAGCGAAGTTAATATAACCGATTACGCTCTTTATAGACATGATCGGAGGGACAGACAAGGAGGAGGAGTTGCGGTATATGTGGATTGTGAATTACCCAGTAAATTGTGTTCAGATTTAAATGATGTTGATTGCGAGATTGTGTGGGTTGATGTAAATATCTTGAATGTTGTATATCGTTTTGGTACTGTGTACAATGTACCTAATAGCAGTGTTGACGGTGTGAATCTAGTTGTACGAAATATTGCTTTAGCTTGTAGCACTTGTGCTAACTGTTTCGTAATGGGTGACCTAAATTTTCCTAAAATCGATTGGAACATCCCAATAAGTAGGGGACCTGAAAGTGAAAAGGTTTTCCTAGATTTTATGGTGGAGCAAGGCTTTAACCAATTTGTTTATGTTCCTACTTACATTGATCCTCCATATAATACGCTTGATCTTGTATTTGGGCCGACTCCGTTTTCTGTTAGTAATGTTGACACCTTGCCCCCTATTGGAAATACACATCATAACACAGTTACTTTCGAAATTCCCGTTAAGAAGTTTGCAAAAGAACCCACTCCATCGACTAGAGAATTCAGTCGGGCCAAATTTAATGACATTGCTGTTTTCCTTGATGCCATTGATTGGAATTTTGTCTTTAGTAATTGTGTAGATGTGGAAGATTACTGGAGAGAATATATGAATGTATTAACCGAAGCTGTAGTTAATTTTGTGCCGCTAAAAAATGCTAAGGCGTCACGCCATCCTTATCCAATCACAGCTGCTACGGTAACTTCAATACACAGGAAACGTCGAGCATGGCGTAAATTTAAAGCTAATCCAACGGTTGCAAACAGACGTTCATTTGTTACGGCTCGAAATTCTCTCAGGTTTAGACTTTTTCAGGATCAAATAAATTATGAACACCGATTGTCTGCTACACAAAACATTAAAGCTTTTTATGGCTATATAAACAGAAAACTTAATAACAGAGAATCTGTTCCAACTCTTGTGAATTCTGATGGTGTACCCGCTAGCAGTTCATTGGATAAAGCAGCGTTATTGAGTGAACAGTTTTCCTCAGTTTTTGTAACAGACAATGGCAGAATACCTGGTGTTCCTGTAGTGAATCGTGTTGATGTATCGACATTCAGTTTTACGGTTGTTGATGTGTATAATGTACTAAAGTCTAGACCGAACAAGTTCAGTTGTGGTCCAGACGGCATCCCACCTGTATTTCATAAACGACTAGCTGCTCAGCTCGCCTATCCGTTATTTTGCATCTTTCAACAGTCTGTTAACCAGTCAAAACTTCCGAAAATTTGGAAAACCGCAAATATTTGTCCAGTATATAAGCGAAAAGGGAAAACTAGTGATCCTGCATCTTATCGTCCTGTTAGCCTCACAGTGGATGCTTGTAAATGTCTTGAACAAATAATAAAAAATTTCTTAACTATCACTCTAGAGCGGAATAATAGCTTTTCAAGGAACCAACATGGATTTATGAAACGAAAGTCTACCCTTTCACAGCAGTTGGAATGTTGTGCAGATTATATGGATGCTATTGAAGATGGAAAGTGTACACATGTTGTTTTTTTGGACTTGTCTAGAGCATTTGATACTGTGTCCCATTCTAAATTATCGAAAAAACTGGAAACGTTTGGTATTACTGGTGAAATCGGAAAGTGGATAAATGATTTTTTAAACGGAAGAACACAACGGGTTTTAGTAAATGGTGTATATTCTGAGGAATCTTTGGTGAAAAGTGGTGTACCCCAGGGATCAGTACTTGGTCCACTATTGTTTCTGTTGTACATAAACGACGTCGATAAAGTTGTAAAATTCTCTAAAATTAAACTATTTGCAGACGATATTAAGCTGTATAAGACAGTTAAAAATTGGTACGATCCTTGGCTTTTACAATTTGATCTTGAAAGCTTAAGTAAGTGGTTTGATATGTGGCAGCTAACTCTTAGTGTTCCTAAATGTCTCGAGTTTCGTATTGGTAAATGTGCCTGTTTGTTGACGTGCTCTATTAATGATGCAGTGTTAGCTCAAGTTACTAGTGTTAGTGACTTAGGTGTGGGGTATAGTAGTAATTTGGAATTTTCTGATTACTGTAGTAAGTTGAAAAAGAAGTCCTTACAGAGATTGAATTTGTTTAAGCGTAGTTTCGTTAACAAAGATAGGGATTTTCAGATAAAAATGTATAAAACGTATATTCGACCCATACTTGAGTATTGTACACCTGTTTGGTCACCTCGCTTTCTAAAGGACATTGACACGATAGAATCAGTTCAGAGGAGATTTACTAAATATGTTAGAGGCATGTATGAATTGCCTTACCATGAGCGTTTAAAAAGATGTGATCTTGAATCATTGGAACTTAGGAGATTGTATGCTGATTTAATACTGGTATATAAAATTGTTAACAATGAAATGTGTATTGACTTTGACCGTTTCTTTGAGTATTCTCAATATGCTGGTACTAGAGGGCATGATCGGAAGCTTTACCCTAAACGCTGTCGTAAACTTAAAACTATGTCTTTCTTTTCAAACCGAGTTGTAAATGTTTGGAATTCCTTGCCTGGTGATGTTGTTAATTCACCTAGTGTCAACCAGTTCAAAAATTCATTAGCAACCTGCAATGTTGTTACATCATTTCTTCAAGGGCGCGCCTTACGAGAGACTTAGTCTTGTGCGTGCTCTATCCTTATTGTTGCTAAAATTAAGCAAACTCGCACTCTTTCTCTCTTTTATTTGGGGGGGGGACCCACCTCATTTCTTATATATGGCATGGCGGATTTTATACTGTTTAGAATCTACTGTAGATCGTGTAGTACGCTTACGAGCTGGAAGGGCTTTCTTGCTGGTAGCGTATATATATAGTTCCTCTTGAAGTCGGCCCTATGACTTGTCATTGTATAAAACGATTTTTTTTTCATAAATAAAGGCGGGGAAAGCGCCAGAAAAGATAATGAATGAATGGCTTGCATACATGCATAGCGTTGACTATACATATATGCTTTCAGGCATGCCACGTTCCTCCATTAAAAGAGAAGCCCCTGCAGCAAAGCTCTATTTGTCATCCCTAATCATCAGGATGAACGGATGGCAAATAGATTATATACGGTTCTCTTACGCATCTCATTTATAAATACTGTACTCATGTATACGTATATATATATACATATATATGTACTTTTTGTTTTATAATTACTTGGTTTTGCTGCAGCTCTTTTATGGTGGGTAAGCACATATGGGTAGGTAGACAGGGCGTGGTATGCCGACGCCAAAGGGGAGCTGAGACGAGGACATGCTGTGCATGTCAAGGCAAATCACTTTGAAATTTCGGCATATATACACATATATGTACGTGATATGAAGTTCTTAAAAATGCGTCAGCATCTTTATTATTAATTTTATCTTTCGGATATATGAACGATGAATTCCAGTATATACATAAAATGGCTTTTTGACTTATATATGTGCGTATATATATACACATATATAATATATATATTTATATGATTCTGTATGTGAAAACCCCGTGTTATATATCTTATATACAAACTTTTCTTATATAATTTTTCTTCGTAACAGTTTTTCTTTTCTTTTTTTACATTTTTTAAAAAAGGTTAATAGGTGAAATTCTCCTTTAGCAAATTTAATTTCTCCTCTAAACTTACCTTTTGTTCTTATGAGTTGTCTCAGTAGGTATCTGTGCTTCCATTGGGGCCGCCAGCTAGTTGTATACGTATATATACCATTTAATTTTATATGATGAATGTTATTATGTTGAGTTTATAACTAGGGACATTAGAATGGAAGCACGGATGCTAGAGGTGGGCCCCTCAACGCCATACAGAAGGATATAAACATTTTTTTTTTTATATCAATGAAGGCGTGTGAGGGGGGCGGTTTCACCCTGCCATTCATTCATTCATATATATATAATTTTCAATTTTTACCCATTTTGGCCGGTTTTGGCCAATTTTGACCCCTTTGAGGCTCCGTAACTCATTTTCTGTAGATTTTGGTGCTTTGGCCCTATTACAACTTTTTATCTACGCAGCGAGAGCATTCGAATGATATCCATATCAACCCAATCGGACAACTTTCAATTTTGACCAATTTTGACCGTTTTTGGC
>JASAND010001040.1:0-33468 GCA_030248195.1 Trissonchulus latispiculum
CGCCTCAAACGCACTTTGAAATGACCTGTACTGTATGTATATATATATATATATATATATATACATAATTTTAACTAAGGTAAAAGAACTCACGCCAAGGGACTGTTCAGTTGATCGAGCACCTGAGGCAGCAACAGCAGAAGCAACCTGAAACATGTGTATATTATAAACGCTCATTAGTATGGCTTCATTTTAACACACTTCTGATCGATCTGTCATAGAATTAATATTAAAATTTTCAAGTTTTTTAAGGAGGGGGGCAAGGAGGATCAAAACATTTTCGACATTTTTTCCTCCCCCTTAAAAAGTTAAAAATTTTATTTTTTAACATTTCAAATTTGTCAAAAGTACCGATACCTAATTTGAGCCTCAATCAATTAAGTTTTTAGTCACAGGAGTCACAATTCATTTAACGCAAGTGCCCGCTCCGAAGCTCCGAAGATTGGAGCTCCGCTACGGAGCGGCGCACATCACTCAAGCCATTCCATTCCGAATTAGTTATATACCACTTGAAATCTGAAGCGTTTATGAGCATACGTATCCGACTCGAGCAAGGGGGCCTGAAAAGAACGCAATTGGGGAGGATCCAGAATTTATAGCAAAACAAATTAAATTATCGTAAAACCTTAAAACTAAAAATGTAGTTTCTGATTATTAGAATGTTATTAGTTATTAAAGAGACAATATTATATACCTGTGTAGTGGAACTCTCCAAATAGTAGCTCAGATTGTGACGCACACGCTGAACACGACACCGGCCAACACGTCGCCAGGTGAAACTGCTGTGGCTCAGAAAAGGTCGAAGGTGACCGCGATCTCGTTTACGCCGGAGAAACCGCTTCTTGGGTGGCAAGGCTAGTAATGGTCGCTTCCGTACAGCTGAAAACAACAAATGAATATATATAAATAAATATATATATATATATATATATATATATATATATATATATATATATAATATTACCAGCATACATGCCCTCACGAAGGATTATGAAAAGGGGAGGGTTGCAAGACGAAATAAATACAGGGGGCCTGGGGCGGAGCCCTTAGAAGTAGAAGAATTTTTGCGAATCGTGCATTGGATGTTTAATTCTTTGAGAAACTGAACTAAGTTTCTTAAAAGGGGGTAGCTTTGCTGTAAAATTAGCAAAAAAAATTTCCTTCGCAAAAACATTACAAAAAATTGTCGACCCAAAACGCGGTGGGGGGTTCCAGACAGACCCACCCCCTGGATTCGGACTTGATATAAACCAACACATCGTTGTCACATGTCGTCAAATTAAAGAAAAAGGGTATATATATATACCCACATTAAAAAATAAAAAACCTGGCAATAGCATCAACTCACGTGGAGTATCCATACAGCTGAGAATGAAAATTCGAAGTAGCATGATGAAGAATAACCGGATAGACAAAGGTTCCGAGAAAAGCTAATTTGCATTAAGTATAAAAATCTGAAGAATTGTAATTAAACTTCACGTGTAACACTGCGAAAAATTATACACAAGCCACTGATATATATATCATATATATATATATATTATATATATATATATATATATATATATCATATGTGTGTGTGAGCAAAGCATATAAACACAAGGAACATATGAACCAAATTCTCTTACAATCTTGTCCACACTCTGTTGTCATGTATTCGCGTTTGCAGTCCCCCTTGGTACTTCACACACGCAAACACATATATATATGTGTATGTGTTTATATACCATTATATATATACCATTATATGTGACAGGTCAGTCAATGGGTTAACACCTCTGTTTTTACACTTTCCATGAAAAAGGCCTATATGTATATACCTTTGATAACACGAGCACACACTCGGACTTGCAATACAGACACGCAAGCTGTTTGAGTTTGTGTATATAAAACTGATCGATATCCACGCATCACACATGTATATACTACAGTTTTACTAAACACTTCTTTGAGTCTCCAGCCTTGGCCTGAAATGCGCTTTCAAAATCTTCAAGTTTACAACATTGATAAAACGATTCAAATTGTTAGCTATCCCTGAGTTTGGAACTGGGAATATTGAGACACTGAACCAGAGAGTGACTCTGAAGCCAGAAAAACGGAGTCAACACTCTGAACATTTTGCATGCTATGGAAAAAATTCTGAATTATTTTTATAACTTTTGCCGCTGTTTTCACCATATTTAGCTTAATTTGTGGTAAGAAATGGCAAAACATGAATTTTAAGACGACTTAAAGGTAAATCAAGTTTTGTTCATAGTTTCACCGGAAATTTTGGTTGGGGGAGGGTAAACCTTAAACATTTGGCGGTCGACTCCCGAAATGTGATGGGGGGTAGTACCCCTCTCCAACCCCCCCTAAATTCCGACCTCAGGAAATTCAAAAAATGGCTTAAAAACGCAAAATTTTTTGTATTTTAACGTTTTTTTCGTTAAAACAAGGCTCGTTTTTATCATTTTAGGTAAGCCAAAATTTGAGGAAAATTTTTTAAAAATGACCCTTTTTGGCAAAATTTAGCTAACTTTTTGGTCCCAAAATGTGGTGGGGGGGTAACCAAAAGTGGGGGGAGGGATAGTAAAAAATCTGGGAGGGCGTAAGGTTGGTCTAAAATTTTGGGGGCGGTGGTACCCCCCCAACCCCCCCCCCCCCTGAATGAAACTATGGTTTTGTTTTCATGAAAAATAAGATCACTTGGATTTGACAGACGCATAACTGAATAAAGTATTTGCAGCTTGTGCTGAATAAAACTACACATTATTTTACTATGCATAACCTTCCCTATCACCTGGTGATTCCGACGACAAACTACAGCCAGCGTTGGATTCGTTTGAATGCATCGCTGGAACAGGGCTGGAAATCATCAAAATTTTCATTGTTGGTGGTAAGCTGTAGAAACTTCTTTTCTAGCAGGCTTGCAGAATTTAGACAGACAGACAATTCATTCAGTCATTCCGAGAAATTCACTAGTATCGAACTGAAACTGGCCAAGCAGTAGCTGGTGTACTAGGCTGCAGAAGGCGGCCGGACTGGGTGAGGTGGGCAGAAAACTTCTACTAAATATAACGCTGATGGTGAACCGTCTGCTTCTGCAGTCATTCAGTCTATCTTGGCGACTGGTGATACGGTGCAAATCTTCCTGCCGTGCAATTCTCCCCCCCCCCCCTGAAATTTTACACCGGTGCAAATCTTCCCCCATGGGAAGATTTCCACGGGGGAAGATTTGCACCGTTACAAATTTCATTGTTATTAACAATAATTAACAATAATAACTGCAGCCGAGGTCTTAGCTAAGCTCTGGCTTATATTTTCGAAATAGTAAAATACAGCTTAATCTGAAATAAGTTGAGTAGTATAAAAATACCGATTCTGACGCAGTGGCGCAGGTGGCGCTGGTGGCGCTTCTTATGAAAGTTACACTTTATTTGTCAATTGCGTTGGTGGCGCGTTCTACCACCCATATTCAACTATTCAAAATAGTTGTGGCGCATGAAATACCTCAAACCATCAATATTCCTTGATGAAAACCAGTTTCAACTAGTTTCTATGACTCATCTTAACCTACTTTCCTACCTATAAATACAACACTCAACATAGGTAAGTGTTCAGTCATGGCTACTGCATTTGTTGCTGTTGCTTGCATTGGAGTTCAGAAGTTGGGAGATATACCTTTAGAGGTGACTGTGTTAATTCAGCAGCCCAAATCTCATCAACCGGATATACATCATTTGTTTATTCGTGCTCCCTATCATCTGGAGAAACTAACATCAAATCAACAGGAGACTATCCAATATATCACGAAGCGATCTTGTTTCGACTGGGACTCTATTCCTCATCTACGAACCTGGGATCAAGCAATGTACCTCATCTCCAACATCCTGAAGGAGGCTAATGTTGACAAAGTTATAACCAAGGGTATTTCCCAGTGGAACCTAATTCGATTTGGGTTGATGACCAGGGGAAACGTTATCAGGGTAATTGAGGCTGGCACCTTGGGGGCTCCCAGCTACATGCTAATGCATGATGATGAAGGCAATGGTTGCTGTCCAGATCACATGCTAATAGATGGAGCGAAATATTGTTCAGCTCACCGAGCACATCAACTGCTGCATTCATTCAATAATGAAGAACAAGACAGTGAATGACACTTATGCCGATAATGTTTGTTGTGTATAACATGCTTATTACTATCTTATTCAGTAAAATATCAAACTAGTTAGTGTTTATTGATAGCTAGGAATTATCTGTCAACAAGCTTACATACTTACGTCAGCATGCTTACATACTTACGTCAGCATGCTTACATGCCTACGTCAGCATGCTTACATGCTTACGTCAGCATGCTTACATGTTTGCGCGTCAGTATGCTTACATGCTTACGTCAGCAGGCTTACTAACTCACGTCAGCATGCTTACATGCTTACGTCAGCATGCTTACATTTATTCGTCAGCATGCTTACATACTTACGTCAGCATGCTTACATGCTTACGTCAGCATGCCTACATTTATCCGTCAGCATGCTTACATACTTACGTCAACATGCTTACTTACTTACGTCAGCATGCTTACGTCAGCATGCTTGCACTATCCGTCAGCATGCTTCATTTTATATCACAGACAGGTTTACATCTTCGCGATTTATGAAACCTGTAGAGGCTATGCTGCAAGATTAAATTAAAAGAGATTATTACGAATCAAAGAAAAATGCATTTTTGTAAAGTGTGTGGTAAGCAATACTTGCATCGCCAGTCATTGCATCGTCACTTACAGATGGAGCACTTAGAAGAATCCTATGTGCACTCTGATGATTCCGATATGGAAACCAATGCTTCTACAAAGTCCAGCGAATACAATCAGTTGGAATCTAGCTGTGACTCCAGTGATGAATCGGTAACGGATCCGTCTGAATATTTCTGGAAAGTCTGTAGGGACCTGATCGCTGATAAGTACGGACCGATTATTGATGAAAAGTATGCAAGCAGTGGTAAAAGTGGGGATAACGGTCTTATCAATGTTACAATAAACTTCTTCCACATATACAAATGGAACTATTGAAAACGACTTCTCGATTGGCAGCATCATTTGAGCGCGTGAAGGAGTCACCTGCATTTCAAGAGATTGAACAAAGAGTGGCAAAGTTGGAAGAGAAACGACGCAAGAGAGACCAATCATCAAATGTGGAGGCTTCATACATTAAAGCATTCAAAGAATCACCGGATATTATCAAACGAGTTCTACCTCTGATTTCTCTTTCAAGTGAAGACGAAGAATAAACTGAACCTTATAAGTTTTTGACTTTTACATGTATAAATGTAGTATAATGTATTGTAATGTATATAATGTATGCAGTGCAATTAATGTATGTATATTAAACATACCTAATATTCTGTGCTAAAACTACTACGTCATAGCCACTCAGTCGCTTGCGATGCAATCTTCAATCGTGAAATGAATTTTCAGCCAACTGTGCCTTCAAACTTTAAATTGCTCTCTTTTGCACATACTACATTTCAGGCACATAGTTCTATTAGAAAGGCTCTTCAGCTCATTATTAGCTATCGAATGATACCAATTTGACAATATTTCGGAAGTTACAAAAATTGACAATTTTGATCCATACGAGATCAAAGGTGCCGATAAGATAAATAGCTTGAAGCATCTGCCTTTACCACGAGGATCGGCAGATATTGAAAAAGATTGAACTTGAAGTTTAAGTTATGTTTCTGTGAGGTTCATATAGATTAAAAATCATAGAAAGTAAACAATTGTGCAAACAAAATAATACAAAGTTTTGGTCTGTAGTTTGATGATTACTCCCGATGTTATCCAGAGGGCAAATGCCTTTGAAAAATCAGGATTTTCCTCTTTTGTATGTAACTCTTCAATCTTGGTCCAGAGACAAATAAAATGATACGTTTTTGAAAATCAATAAGTAATTTTTATAAAAAATTGAAAACGCCAACCAGTTTATTTTTTGGCAGGTGCTGGTTTGCTTGGCAAAGTTGGAAACGGCGCAAAATACAAATTATTTCCATATCTCCGTTATCTGGAATATGGATTCATACATTAGTGGGTTTGTATTGACAATATAGGAGGGTCATAAACGGTAAACAAATTTAACTTTAAATTATTTTCATTTCAAATCCAGCAAAAAATGCTTGTATACTGAATTGAAATGTTTGCAGTCACGTACAAACTCCGAAGTTTGAGTCTTGGAAGCCAATGTTACCATTATTCAGATGACGCTAATGAGATTTATACACATCCCTGAAGTTAGTAGTTCCACTTAATGAGTCAGCGCTACAACTGATTGAGTCAGCTAATATATGATGAAAAATCAATGAGTCAGCGATCAGTTCGATTGAGTCGGTTGTTTTTCGTTTTAAATTAACAAAAACTTTGTTGGAACTGCTAACGTCAGGTTTACAGTGCCACTTTTGAGTCATGAACTAAAACGTGTGCAGCCAGTAGCTGCAACAAAAAGTACAATGAGTCACAACTCAAAATAGCTTATCTCCTTTCTGAAAGTGTACACAATCTAATTAACCAATATAATAAATAACTGAAGAAACGATGTCAGGAAAATAATCACATAGCTAAGCACTGGCTTAGAAACGTCCATCATCTGAATTTAACTGTTTTTTCGTCGTCGGACCGCGCCCAAAGTTATACGCTTGCTTGGAAGCAAACAATAAACAGCATAGGTGTAACGGAAATTTGTAGGTGTGGGTGGGAATTTCAAGGCAGGGTCTTACAATTAAAAATCGCTTTCTCTTTTCTGCAAGGTTGATTTGGTGGCGTAGGTGTGTTTTCTGGGGGGGGCCCACCAAGATGACCCCAGATTTTCAGATTTTGCTACCCCCCCCCGCGATGTTTGGCCAAAAATGACCAAAACTGACAAAAATCGAATATGTTTTTTGATAATTTTGGCGAACCCCCCCTTCCCCAGAGTTTTTGCGCAGCCACACCTAGGTTTGAGAGGGAGGGAGAAAATTTCACGGCCCCACACACAGGGCATCTATATTGGAATAGAAATCTCCGTTACACCTATGCTAATACTACTTAGTTTATATATAACCTGTCGTCTGTCGAAAACTGCGCCACAAAATCATCGTGTTTGTTAGCGGAAACTGCATCGTTTTACAGAGATTCGAAGCATCGTTCATGCTGTTTTCGTTGACACAAGCATTGTGACGTATTAATCGCGTGCTTGTGTCAACGATAGCCTGACGGTCTTCATATTTCACAACGGCATTGATACGGATTCATAATCATCATAATAAAATCGGATAAGATTACGTATATATTTTCGGTGTATGTATTTATATAAATACCGATCTGCGTCCATATTGATCGGTTCAGTCAGTGGCTCCAAATGGGTATGTATATATTTTTATTTGTAATTTTATTTGCAATACATTGTTTGCACTTTCTCTCTCGGGATGAGGGCATGTGTGGACAGGGAGGGGACAAGGAAGTCTCAAAGGTGCTCAAAAATTTATATATCTATACATTTCGCACCAAAAGGCAATTTTTGACCAACAAATGCCGGCATAACAAGGAAAGTTTTTAAATTCTCGACCAAAAGTCTTTAAAATTCGGCAATTTCTGGGAGCCTCAGTGCTCTGGGGAAACGGAAAGCCACAAGAATGGATGTGGTGCCAAATCGGGGTAGCCGAAAAGCTTGGGAAGCTCCGCCTCACTGAAGTATCATAGGAGTCGCGGTAGCGACCCATAATGAGTGAACATGGTGGAATGACAGTGTACAGTAAAACAAGGCTGCCCAGATTAGATATATCCGCAAATATGCTACGTGTCCGGTTTAGTGTCTGTTTTTAGTGTTGTTCAGGGGGGGGGCTTTTCATGGGGGGGCTCCTCGAATGGGAATGTTGATGGTGGCTGCTCGAACTGCTCGAATGGCAAGGTTGATTTGGGGTGTATTTTCTGGGGGGGACCCCCCACCAAACTGACCCCAGATTTTCAGATTTTGCTACCCCCCCTCGCGATTTTTGGCCAAAAAATGGTAAAAATCGAATATGTTTTTTGACAATTTTGGCGTACCCCCCCTCCCCAAATTTTTTGCGCAGCCACACCTAGGTTGGAGTGGGAAGGAGAAAATTTCACGGCCCCACACACAGGGCATCTATATTGAAATAGAAATCTCCGTTACACCTATGCTAATACTACTTAGTTTATATATAACCTGCCGTCTGTCGAAAACTGCGCCATAAAATCATCGTGTTTGTTAGCGGAAACTGCATCGTTTTACATAGATTCAAAGCATCGTTCATGCTGCTTTCGTTGACGAAAGCATTGTGACGTATTAATCGCGTGCTTGTGTCAACGATAGCCTGACGGTCTTCTTCTTCTTCTTCCTATTCCTGGACCATCGTGGAGGATATCCAATGTGGTTAGAGCAGCTCAGAGCCGCTCCACATCCCGGAGGAAGGACAGAACCCGAGGGGGGGCCCTTCGATAAAATGTCCAGCCTAGGCCTGCTCCCCAGGTGACGGCGCCGGGCGGGGTTTTGGGCGGGGCAATGGAGGAGGAGGTGGGCAAGGTCCTCCTCTTGGGTCCAGCAGGAAGGACAAACCGGGGATTGGACAATTCCTATGCGGAATTGTTGTTTTGCAAGGATAGAGCAGTGACCCTCACAACGCAGCTGTGACAGAATCACGCGCTCCTTTCGGGTGAGATAGGCTTCTTGGGATTTTGGCACGGGCAGATGTTCCGGGTAGATATCTTCGCTGTCGTACCGACCCCACAACTGATGACACTTCTCCTTGATATAGCGTTTTATGGCGGCTTTGGCAGTCAGCATATCGGCGTCAGACAGTCTCTGGTTTAGGGAGAAAGCATTTTTAGCTGCAATATCAGCAGCTTCATTTCCCCAGACTCCGACGCGACTGGGGACCCATTGGATTGTGATATGGGTGCCGGCCGTCGTAACGGTCACCAGATTAGCCCAGATATCCCTTTCCAAGGTGGACATCGGTTGTAGGGGTCCAGATCTGAGCTTCTGGATTAGCAACCTGGAATCTGTACAGACTCTGAGTTCTGCCGAAGGGCTGTTGTTGTCCTGTCGATTTACAATCCAGTCCAGGCTGACTAGGAGGGCAGTTTCCTCTGCACGGAGGCTAGAGCAGAGAACGCCAGCTGGTGCCTTCAGCTCGGCAACCTTTGTCCCTTGTCGGTCCGTAACGACAACGCCGGCACCACCCTTTTTGTTGGCGTCTTGGACTGCACAGTCCGTCCAAAGGGTAAAGTCTGGCAACGGGAGAGAAGACAGAGTTGACATAGTGTAGCCTCGGCATCCGTAAGGTCTCGCTTCCGGCCACCGGCCGGCGTACAGTCCAGGCAATCATTGCAGGAGAGGTTGGCTGGAATCATACATGGGAAGATGGGGGCAGGGACAGGGGTTCCCTGTTCAGTTGAGACAGACCAGCTGCCTCAGATATGTTCTTGCCCCAGTCTCTCCAGGACTGCTGGGACTGGAGCCGCTGTTGGACCTTCCGGCTGCTGGAAAGGAGTCTAGGGTTATCGGTCGGTAGGCGAAGGCTCTTTTCGTAACCAATGCCAACCAGCTCCTCCGCAAGCAGAGAAAACGGAGGGAGGTTAGCTTCCAGGCGTGCATAGTCGGCAGGAGTTCCAGCCAGACAGCCTGTGATTTTCCTTACCGCCTGGTTCTGAATGGTTTCCAATTTGTTGGCCGATGTCGATGATATAGAAGGATACCTGGCAGCAGCAGCGTATTCCATGAGCGACCGGATATACGAGATGAAGACGAGCCTGAGTTCTTCCTTATCTGGGACCCACCTTCGGCCTGCCAGAGCACTGAGTAGGGAAACCCGTTTCAGGGCTTTCTCCTTGACCATTGCCACATGTTGACTGAAGCAGAGTTTCCAGTCGAACTTTACGCCCAGGAAGGTAGGATGAGGATCTGGAGGGAATTTCTTTGCCTAGGATTTCCAGTTTAGGCCTGTGAGAGGCTTGGCGGTTGTGGGTAGTAAATATGCAAGCCTGGCATTTGTCAGCATTCACAGATAGACCCCACTGTTTGGACCAGTCCCCGATGGTGTCCAGTGCCGAATGTAGCCTTGCCTTGGCTACTGAGATGTCCTGACGGTCTTCATATTTCACAACGGCATTGATACGGATTCATAATCATCATAATAAAATCGCATAAGATTACGTATATATTTTGGGTGTATGTATTCATATAAATACCGATCTGCATCCACATTGATCGGTTCAGTCCGTGGCTATATATTTGCTCAAAATGCTCAAAAATTTATATACATTTCGCACCAAAAGACAATTTTTGACCAACAAATGCCGACATAACCGGGAAAGTTTTTAAATTCTCAACCAAAAGTCTTTAAAATTCGGCAATTTCTGGGAGCCTCAGTGTTCGGGGGAAACGCAAAGCCAAAAAAATGGATGTGGTGCCAAATCGGGGTTGCCGAAAAGCTTGGGAAGCTCCCCCTCACTGAAGTATCATAGGAGTCGCGGTACCGACCCATAATGAGTGAAAATAGTGGACTGACAGTGTACAGTAAAACAAGGCTGCCCAGATTAGATATATGCGCAAATATTCTACGTGTCCGGTTTAGTGCCTGCTTTTAGTGTTGTTTATTGGGGGGGGGCTTTTCATTGGGGCTCCTCGAATGGTGGGGGAGGTCGCCGAATGAAGGGCGGCTCCCTCCCCACTAGTAATAAGCCAGGTGTGTGTGCGCGAGTTTCATCCCCGCACCACTTTCCGTTAATAAGTTGCGCCAAAAATATCTTACGAAATTTATGTTTTCTCCGGTTTCTCGCTCATAAGGGGGTTTTGTAGCCTGAATTTTGGCTTAACTTTTTTATTAAGCTAAGGATCGAAAAACTGATGATAACTACCATGAGGCCTTGCGAAGAGCTTCAAACTGAGCCATAAAACATCTCTCTAGCACACTTACGGTTGGTGAAAAATTTTCGATCAAACCGATGCCCATGGGCGGGAAAAACCCCCACCCGAACTTTTTACTGGAAGCATGCCAGAACAGTTTTGACTATGCTATTCGGAAGAACGGGTCATTTTTAGTACATCTGCGGGCATCAAAAATATCAATATTTTTGCAAAAATTCATGTCAAATTGAGTTTGGAAAGACACGTATGTAAACATAGGAAAATTTTGGAAATTTTTGAAATTTGCTTAATTTCTGTTTTTTAAGCATTTATCACACAGAAAACAAGTTTTTATTGCATTTACACCCAAATCCGACCTATTTTATTGAAAAATAGGCGATCTTTAACGAAATTGAAAAATTTGGCTTGAAATGGCATCATGTCAGATTTTGGCCACCTGGACCAAATGTAGAAGATTGAACCTAGGTAAAATCAAGAGTACATAATACATAAGAGTATTACAGCTGGCATGCACTATGTATTATCATTGACACATCCTCTGCACGCTAACGGCTTACCCCCCCCCACAAATTGGACCCCAGTGACCATCCCGCAAATTGGTACCCAGTCGAAACTGGGGTCTGCTCACTCGTTCTATGTTTGTGTGATAAAGCTCGAAAACACCAGCACTACGTGCGCGAGTTTTGTGTCTGCTTCGAGCTGTAGAACACAAACATAGCGTGCGAATTTCCTTGAAGTGAAGGGTCCAATTTGCGGGGGGTCAACCGTTAGCGTGCAGAGAATGTATCACGCTTATAATACATAGAGTATGACAGCTGTCATACTCTTATGCATTATGTACTCTTGGTAAATCCATACCAAATTGCTGAGGCGGTTCTATTGAGCTAAGAAGTGCCTGAATTTTCCCTTTGCTGCTAATGATTAGAAAAGAATTCATTTTGAAATTTGGGTTTTTCCTGCACATGGGTACTCCTGCCAAGTCTAGGTCACCCTAAGGTTGCACCACAGGCAATCGAGCCAAATTGCATACACCATGAAGTTCGAAACATATCCTCTGTGAAACTGTAATCCTTTTTGGGCTAGGTCTTTCCAGCAGTTCAGGGTGACCCACCAAAGTTGACCCGGTCGGACCCGAATTAAAAATTCCAAAATTTGCAAAGTCCAAAACATTTGCTCAGACGCAGCGGAAGCTACAATAGTAAGCCAACGAGGGTAGTTTTGGACGCTCTTTAAGGTGGTGATTCCTTTTGGGCACATATTGTTGGTTGACGGTCCAAATCAAGATGAAATTTAATGAAACTTTCCAAAATAAGTTACGTATTTTAGCATTCTAACACCATCCGCGCAATCCCGCTTCAAAATTTCGACGTCTCCGATCAGGGCGGTTTTTGCCAGTTTTTGACAATTACGCAGTATCTGCATAGCTATAATTATATTCATTCGAAAGATCTTGCTGAGCTCTACATTTTTGCTTTTTGTAGAATCTTTCTACCTTTTCGCTATCGCGAGATATAACCGATTTTCTTATTTTGGCGTTGAAAACTTGTCATTTTTCCAGAAATCAAATAATCCGCCATTTCTTGAGCTACACAAGCCGTAAAATTAAATTACGGGTGTCAATTGGAAGCTCTCGTCGAGGCCGATTATCCGTGACATTATAGTCCTCTAAGTGCTATCCCGTACGCTGCTATCATAAAAATGTAGTTTATGCAAAAACATGACCAAAGTTTTTCCAGCGATTGTGGAGCATTTACTATGCAAGCTGGAGGGTTGCCACTAAAATCGTGTACACGATGAGATTTACACGAATTCCAAACGTTTTCCATAAAATTTACACAATTTTTACACGTTTCTTCTTATGGTATTTTTTGTTCCTGTCTTTTTGCTTTCCCGTAGCAGCAACTTTACTTCAGCTTTGCAGCAATCATATGAAAGCATGAAAAAGTTAGGTACAAGGTTTTTCTTCTTTTTCTTATAGCATTTGCTAGCTGACTTGACTCGGTTTCCTACAAAAACTACAAAACAGATTTAATCAAAAGAAGCCGATTAAGCGATTTTGACACGAATTAAATCATGTAAATAAACCGTGTACACGATAGAGTTTTAGCACATTTTTGACACGGTTCCTTACTGGACGTGTTTTACACAAAAATACCCAGGGACCCTTTTTTAGTTGCCCCGATTGCTGTTTTCTAGCTAAAGTGGTGCGGAAAACTCAATTGAAATTGCAAACTTTCGTTCCACTGCACATTTGGCGGGTTTTCTGAAGCACTAAGACCTGTTGAGCCAAATTCAAAAAATGTCATTCAGCCCACAAGTTCCTTCATATCTTCCCTCGAAGAGAAATTTTGTCCGATTCTACAGTTTTGAGAAATCTATGTTCACAGATTGATGGTCCATATTTAGCCGTTACGTTAGAAAATTGTTGCTATTTTTGTAAACTTGCGTGAATGCATTAATTATAAGCTGTAAAACGATGAATAGAGCTTTTTCCAACTTTAAAAATTGTGAAAGTTATAGTTTCAAAACATCACGTATAGGGATAATCTCACCTTAATCGTACAGGAGCCTGGCAAGCAAGTGAAAGCGAACAAATGACCACGTATTTTTGACCACGCACATGGTGTATATATACTCGTTGTACTTTGCAAATTTTGGAATTTTTGATCCGGGTCCGACAGGGTCAACTTTGGTGGGCCACCCTGAACTACTGGAAAGACCTAGCCCAAAAGGGGTTACAGTTTCACAGAGGATATGTTTCGAACTTCACAATGGTGTATGCAATATGGCTCGAGTGCCTGTGGTGCAACCTTAGCGTAACCTAGACTTGGCGGGAAAACTCATGTGCAGGAAAAAACACAAATTTCAAAATGATTTTTTTCTAATCATTAGCAGCAAAGCTAAAAATTCATGCATTTCTTAGCTCAATAGAACCTCCACAGTAATTTGGTATGGATTTTACCAAGAGTACGTATATACAGCTGTCATACTCTATGTATTATAGCGTGACACATCCTCTGCACGCTAACGGTTGACCCCCCCCCGCAAATTGGACCTTTCACTTCAAAGGAATTCGCACGCTATGTGGGGTTTTTTCCGCCCAGGGGTTTTCTCCATCGGTTTGATCGAAAGTTTCTCACCAACCGTAAGTGTGCTAGAGAGATGTTTTATGGCTCAGTTTGAAGCTCTTCGCAAGGCGTTATCATGGTAGTTATCATCAGATTTTCGATTCTTAGCTTAATAAAAAAGTTAAGCCAAAATTCAGGCTACAAAACCCCCTTATGAGCGAGAAACCGGAGAAAACATCAATTTCGTAAGATATGTTTGGCGCAACGTATTAACGGAAAGTGGTGAGGGGATGAGACTCGTGCACAAACACACACACACACACACACACACACACACACACACACACACACACACACACACACACACACACACACACACACACACACACACACACACACACACACACACACACACACACACACACACACACACACACACACACCCACACACACACACACACACACACACACACACACACACACACACACACACACACACACACACACACACACACACACACACACACACACACACACACACACACACACACACACACACACACACACACACACACACATACACACACATACACACACACATACACACACACACACACATACACACACACACACGCACACACACACACATGGCTAATCCCTAGTGGGGGGGAGCCGTCCTTCATTCGGCGACCTCCCCCCCCCCATTCGAGGAGCCCCCCCATGAAAAGCCCCCCCCATGAACAACGCTAAAAACAAACACTAAACCGGACACGTAGCATATTTGCGGATATATCTAATCTGGGCAGCCTTGTTTTACTGTACACTGTCATTCCACCATGTTCACTCATTATGGGTCGCTACCGCGACTCCTATGATACTTCAGTGAGGCGGAGCTTCCCAAGCTTTTCGGCTACCCCGATTTGGCACCACATCCATTCTTGTGGCTTTCCGTTTCCCCAGAGCACTGAGGCTCCCAGAAATTGCCGAATTTTAAAGACTTTTGGTCGAGAATTTAAAAACTTTCCTTGTTATGCCGGCATTTGTTGGTCAAAAATTGCCTTTTGGTGCGAAATGTATAGATATATAAATTTTTGAGCACCTTTGAGACTTCCTTGTCCCCTCCCTGTCCCTACTCAGTGCTCTGGCAGGCCGAAGGTGGGGCCCAGATAAGGAAGAACTCAGGCTCATCTTCATCTCATATATCCGGTCGCTCATGGAAGACGCCGCTGCTGCCTGGTATCCTTCTATATCATCGACATCGGCCAACAAATTGGAAACCATTCAGAACCAGGCGGTAAGGAAAATCACAGGCTGTCTGCCTGGAACTCCTGCCGACTATGCACGCCTGGAAGCTAATCTCCCTCCGTTTTCTCTGCGTGCGGAGGAGCTGGTTGGCATTGGTTACGAAAAGAGCCTTCGCCTACCGACCGATAACCCTAGACTCCTTTCCAGCAGCCGGAAGGTCCAACAGCGGCTCCAGTCCCAGCAGTCCTGGAGAGAATGGGGCAAGAACATATCTGAGGCAGCTGGTCTGTCTCAACTGAACAGGGAACCCCTGTCCCTGCCCCCATCTTCCCATGTATGATTCCAGCCAACCTCTCCTGCAATGACTGCCTGGACTGTACGCCGGCCGGTGGCAGGAAGCGAGACCTGACGGAGGCCGAGTTGAAGGCTACACTATGTCAACTCTGTCTTCTCTCCCGTTGCCAGCCTTTACCCTTTGGACGGACTGTGCAGTCCAAGACGCCAACAAAAAGGGTGGTGCCGGCGTTGTCGTTACGGACCGACAAGGGACAAAGGTTGCCGAGCTGAAGGCACCAGCTGGCGTTCTCTGCTCTAGCCTCCGTGCAGAGGAAACTGCCCTCCTAGTCAGCCTGGACTGGATTGTAAATCGACAGGACAACAACAGCCCTTCGACAGAACTCAGGGTCTGTACAGATTCCAGGTTGCTAATCCAGAAGCTCAGATCTGGACCCCTACAACCGATGTCCACCTTGGAAAGGGATATCTGGGCTAATCTGATGACCGTTACGACGGCCGGCACCCATATCACAATACAATGGGTTCCCAGTCGCGTCGGAGTGTGGGGAAATGAAGCTGCTGATATTGCAGCTAAAAATGCTTTCTCCCTAAACCAGAGACTGTCTGACGCCGATATGCTGACTGCCAAAGCCGCCATAAAACGCTACATCAAGGAGAAGTGTCATCAGTTGTGGGGTCGGTACGACAGCGAAGACATCTACCCGGAACATCTGCCCGTGCCAAAATCCCAAGAAGCCTATCTCACCCGAAAGGAGCGCGTGATTCTGTCACAGCTGCGTTGTGAGGGTCACGGCTCTATCCTTGCAAAACAACAATTCCGCATAGGAATTGTCCAATCCCCGGTTTTTCCTTCCTGCGGGACCCAAGAGGAGGACCTTGCCCACCTCCTCCTCCATTGCCCCGCCCAAAACCCCGCCCGGCGCCGTCACCTGGGGAGCAGGCCTAGGCTAGACATTTTATCGAAGGGCCCCCCTCGGGTTCTGTCCTTCCTCCGGGATGTGGGGCGGCTCTGAGCTGCTCTAACCACATTGGATATCCTCCACGATGGTCCAGGAATAGGAAGAAGAAGAAGAAGAAGAAGACCGTCAGGCTATCGTTGACACAAGCACGCGATTAATACGTCACAATGCTCTCGTCAACGAAAGCAGCATGAACGATGCTTCGAATCTATGTAAAACGATGCAGTTTCCGCTAACAAACACGATGATTTTATGGCGCAGTTTTCGACAGACGGCAGGTTATATATAAACTAAGTAGTATTAGCATAGGTGTAACGGAGATTTCTATTCCAATATAGATGCCCTGTGTGTGCGGCCGTGAAATTTTCTCCCTCCCACTCAAACCTAGGTGTGGCTGCGCAAAAAATTTGGGGAGGGGGGGGGGTACGCCAAAATTGTCAAAAAACATATTCAATTTTTACTATTTTTTGGCCAAAAATTGCGGGGGGGGGTAGCAAAATCTGAAAATCTGGGGTCAGTTTGGTGGGGGGTCCCCCCCCCCCAGAAAACACATCTACGCCCCCAAATCAACCTTGCAGAAAAGAGAAAGCGATTTTTAATTGTAAACATAGGTGTAAGGTGGGGGGGTTGGGGGGTAGCCCCCAGCTCTTTTTTTAACCCTCCCCCAAAACTTTTTGGGGGGTGACGTCTCCCCCCCAACTGGGGGGGGGGGGTAGTCGCGCCTGAAAAATGGGCCAAAGATTGGGTATTTTTAGGGTAAATTCTGAAAAATTTTTCAAAAAGTCCAGATTTTGGGCCTGAAGTGTTTATTATTGCGAGAAATACACGTATTTAACTGTCTTATGGACTCTCTGATTCAATATTGACCTTATTTTGGACTTCGAAAAATGTTGGCAATCAAGTTTTCGAGTTTAGAACCACTGTCTAATGTTAAAATTACTTCATGGTTGGATGTTTTTTGGCATCAGCAATGGCTGAAAATGCGATTTTTGGCATAAAAATAGAAAAATGTTTTGGGGAGGGTTGGGGGGGGTTCTGGGGTGGGTTGGGGGGTCTCCAGAGGGGACCCCCCCAGAAAAAGTTGGGGGGGAGCCTCCCCCACCCTAAATCTCCGTTACACCTAGGATTGTAAATATCTATCTTCATAGTTTCCTTTGGGGGGGGGTATCCCCCCCAGAATCTTCGACCAATTTTATCCCCCCCCTGATTTTTCGACTTACCCTCCCCCAACTTTTGGCTACCCCCCACCGAACCCCCCCACCGATTTTTGGACCCAAAAAGTTAGCTAAATTTGGTCGAAAAATGGTCATTTTTTGAAACATTTTTCTAAAATTTTGACATAAATCGCTTTAAAACGGTGCAAAATCGCCAAAAACGTTAAAAACAAGCATTATTTTGAAGAAAAAAGGGCTAAATTACAGAAAAGTTTGCATTTTTTGGCCATTTTTCGAAATGTCTGGGGGGGGGGGTTCGGGGGAGTACCCCCCATCACATTTCGGGGGTCGACCACCAAAATCCCAAGATTTACCCCCCGAGACCCTAAGTTCCAGGGAAACTATGTCTATCTTTAGCAAAATCGCTAATTTTTGTTTGTTTTGTGTCCTGACGAATGTTGAAATTTAGTGGTCGACCCCGCCTTGAAATTCCCACCCACACCTACAAATCTCCGTTACACCTATGCTGTTTATTATTTGCTTCCAAACAAGTGTTTAACTTTCGGCGCGGTCCGACAACGAAAAACCACAGTTAAATTCAGATGATGGACTTTCTAAGCCAGTGCTTAGCTATGTGATTATTTTCCTGACATCGTTTCTTCAGTAATTTATTATATTGATTAATTAGATTTTGTACACTTTCAGAAATGAGATAAGCTATTCTGAGTTGTGACTCATTGTACTTTTTGTTGCAGCCACTGGCGTTTTAGCTCGTGACTCAAAAGTGGCACTGTAAACCTGAAGTTAGCAGTTCCAACTTATTTTTGTCAATTCAAAACGAAAAACAACCGACTCAATCGAAACGATCACTGACTCATTGATTTTTCATCATATATTAGCTGACTCATTAAGTGGAACTGCTAACATCAGGGAGGTTATTTTTTCAATGTAGAGATACTTATAAGAATGGATTCGAGTAATATTGTCAATATGGTTAGGGGTGAGAAAGGTCCCCTGGGTTTAATTGGCAATTTATATTTGCATCTTTTTAGCTGTAGCAATTATAAAATTATCTAACTGCAGTATGCATTTTCGCTTGTGTTTATTTGGTGCTCACTAAGCGTTTATTATATTTTTAAAATTTATACGCTTCTACATGGAAGGCAGTTTTCTAATCTGTCTTATTTGAAAGCTAGCTCCTTCTTCAGCAGCCACTTTTTCTTGAAGGCATTGCGAGCAAGCCAGACTAGGTTTATGCCATCCTAGTCACTGTTGATAAGCGGGGGGGCATTTGTTGTCGGATAAACGACGAGTGACGACAGCTACCTTTCGGGTGGCTGAGAGTGATGCAGCAGTGCTGACCCTAGCCAATAACCGCATGTCAGTCTGGCTTGGGGGACTTGTTTTCTGCCTTGGCCTTCGCTTCTCCACTTCTTGACTGCCTTTCAGTAGTCTGCGGAGAGCAGCATCTATCGGGCCTCCTTTTTGTACCCAACAATGCTAAGCCAATTGCAGAATACAAAAAAGATATCGAGAGACATGTGTGCCAAAATTCGGTGGCTTTCGAATGGATAATGGGTGAGAAATTACTAAAAACGTGAACATTGGGCAAAATGACGATTTTTGGCAAAACTCGCACATTTTGTGGCAAGTTTTTCCAGAGGACTACAAATGGTTGGAACTTGAGACTATTGTCATTCTACTTCTGTGTACTCTAAGAGTGCTACTATCTATTGGGGATTTCTGTAGTTTTCGCCAATCCTGCAGGAGAAACCAAAATGTTTTACTGTTACATGTTTTTTCATGGTACAAAAAGTAAAACTTTTCCGAAATTTTGAATCTGAAAAATGGGCGAAATGGGAGAAAAGTTTTCGAAAAATGACAAATAACTTTTGGCTACAAAAAGTGCTGTGGGGGCTGTATGTCAAAGTCAAAAGGGCAGTCAAAAACATAGATTCACAAGGGGTGGGGAAGGGGGTTTGGAGCCTAGATGTGTTCGGAGCATAGATGACGAAACTGCTGCCAAAATGCAGCCCCTCAACAAACTTGATCCCTTTGCTTGTGTTTTTATTAAATTAGTTAAATCTTCAGCAATTCGGGGATGTCATTCTTTTGTCGTTTCACTCTTAAAACAACTCCTGTAGAAAATACAGGAATTTTAGTAGAATTCTACTATTGTGCTCCTGTGCGGTCAGTCATAGGAGTGTTTCGAATGAAATGAAATAATATTAAATGAAAACGCAAACCAACTGGATGGGTCGCCGACCCTCCCTCTAAACATTTTTTCAACCCCTTCCCCAAACCGGCCTTCGGCTGACCCCACCCCCCCCCCCAATTTTCAAACCTCTGTCTAAATTTGTGAAAAAAACTTAGCTGTAAATTCGAAATTGTTTAAACAGTTACCACAAAGTAGCCAAAAATTGCTAAAATTCGCTTAATTATAAACCAGAAAAATCGTTAAAAATAGCTGAAAAATGAGAAAATTTTTCAGTATTTTAACGAAAAACAAACTTTTGCCTACCCTCGAAAACTTTTCATAACCCTCCCCCCAAATCGAATGTTTCAGACCCCATCCCCCTTTTTGCCAGACCAAACCCCCATTCCATTTTTTGAAACCCCGCCCCATAGTGTCCATGGTAGTTTGGGTCTTGGCCTCGGGGGGAGATTTTGGGATTTTGGTTGTCGACCCCCGAAATGTGATGGGGGAGTCCCCCAACCCCCTGGCTTATTTGTTGGCAATTCTTTTAGGGGGGCTCATAGTTTCTTTTTGGGAGGGTTGCAAATTAGTTGTCAAATTTTTGACCAGTGTAACAGTAACCCCCTCCCAGAATTTTTATTTCGCCTAAAGGCGAGATAGCTGTTATCGTTTCTGGCTCGAAGTTGTAAAAGGCTAACTTTTTGAATGTATGTTTTGTCTATTTTCTAGTCTGACTTTGTTAGGTTTTGTTATGGATATTTTGACTAACGTTGCAATGCACTCTTTCAGCATAAGTGCTGGTGCTTTACTATTTCCGAGAATTTCTGTTGCTAGATATTTTTGAGATTTCTATTCAACTACGAACTTTCAGTTACTCTGCTATAACTTTTCTTGAAACAGTTAAAGGCCTGAGCCTGATGTTTCCTGAGTAATTCCTGACCTTTTTGCTAGCTCGATTGTTTGATGTTGGGCGATGTAACCTCTGAAGTTAGTCGAGTAGTTTTCTACCTTTGAAACCAGTCGGCTTTTGAAGTTTCACTGTTGCTGTTACTTTGGTACACCCGGCTCTGAGGTCAATTAATCGTCACGTGAATACGCACCACGGTGCGTCTTATGCTAATTGTATTTTGTGTAGGTATTTGACTATTAAACCAATTAGGTTAATTTTCCAATGGCCATTTTTCTAGTTCTACTAAACTTTACAAATAGCGCTGCGAGTAGGGTAGGGAAAGGTTCTACTCCTATCCTGCCTGCGCTCGCAGCATAGGCCATCACTTATTTTTCCCACTTTTGTTTTCTGTATTTTTCCGTTTTCTGCCACGGATTTGGCAGCCGCTTTTTGTTTTGATTTGCCCCGGATTCGGCCTAGGACTTTTCTGCCACGGTCTAGGCAGACACGCTAATTTTGGCCTTCGAATTTTAATTCTAGTTTTTCAGCCAGATCGTGTTTGTGTTTGTTAGTTTATGTTAGTTAGTTAGTTTGTGTTAGTTTGTGTTTTGTCTGCCACGGAGTATGGCAGTAGGGTTCACTTTTACAGCCACGGAATTAGCTTAGATTTTTATTTTGAGTTTGTTGTTGGGTGTGGTTGCTGTTTGTATATTGTGTATGTTTAAGGCTTGAGCCTGACCAGCAACTATTAAATTTTATCACGTGATAGCAACTGGGTATAGTTGTTGTTTTGTTGTTGTCGTTAAAATAGTCTTTGATAATTTTGTTTTTGTGTGATTGTTCTTGGTGAAGCAAGACGTTCTAGTGTATGTCCACTCCTGCTTCTGGACCAAGTCAACGACAACAGAGAAACTCACAGCGAGAAATGGAGGACCTGGTAGCTCAACAGTAAAATGCCATAAGGCAGCTGCAGCAGCGCGTGGAAGCGCTTCAGAACTCGACTCATCACAGGCTGAAAAGCCTTCAGACTTCCTCATCGAGGCATGTACCCATTGTTTTGGAACCGTTCGCTGGCCGGTTGGGCGAGGACTTCTCAGAATTTATGGTAGTGTTTGAACTTTTGGCCCAAGCCAGCACCTGGAATGAAGACAAGATGGACAAGACTCTGTCTGCCTACTTGCGAGAAGGCGCCTTGGAGGCATATCAGGGCCTGAGCCCTGAGGAAAAGCGCAGCTATCCTGCACTAAAAAGTAAGTTGACTCAGATTCTGCAGCCGGCAGAGTTAGCCAAATTCAGCAGCGTGGAGCTGCATCGACCGAAGTAATTAACTGGAGAAACCGTATCGGATATTGCCTCTGCCATTCAGAAACTGGTGAGGAGTGCCTATCCTAGCATAGGATTGGAGGCACAGAAACGGCTGATGAAAGAGAGTAATCTGGTTATATTCAGCAATTGGTCCTGATTTCGGACCCGGAAACTTTTGAAAAAGCTGTTGAGCTTGCAAAGCGCCATGAGGCGAACTTATTGATCACTGGACAGCAGACGCTTTCACAAGTGAAAGGATTTGACGCGCGTCTGCATACCTCTTACTTAAATAAAGAAGGGAACAGCAGTCCCTACAGGAAAGTGGAAATTCCTGGATTTGGATCAAATGAGACAGAAGAAGAAAACTGTTTACCAGTTCCGTCGAGTCAAAACCTGACTCGACGGAACTGGTAAACATGGTTCAGGATCCATCTAATGAACTCTCACAACTCAAGACTCAGATGGTACCACACAAAGCGGCTGGTGCAGGTAAGTTGATAGCACAGCCTACCAATATGAGCACGCCTCAAGGGAATGATCCAACGGATACAAAGCAAATTCTTAGTCTGATTAAGAATTTGACGCGTGAGGTGGAGTCTCTGAAGAATGCCAACAAAGGAGCCCCTAGAAGCTCAAACTGGAATTAGCGGCCCAGAGACCAGCCTAACTCTGGCTCCAGAAGAGGACCTAGTGACCGAGACCGATGGACTTCGGATGGTAGACCCATATGCGACAACTGTAAACGGCATGGTCATATCCGCTCCAGATACAACGCAAGGACAACTCGAGAACAAGGAAACAGAAACACGGCTAGTTCCAGTTTTCGGCCTAACCAAGCGAATGATCGCTCGCGGCAGCCGATAACTCGAACTAATGCTGTCATGGAGGACGATAATTTTTACCAGCCTGAGCACGAAACAACTGCTTGGAAATACGAAGAACCCTCTGGTTTCCAAGGCTCCTCCACTTCATTCGGACAGGAAGATGAAGCAAGTAATTTTCAGTATTGTAACTTCTGATTCTAGTTTCAGGTATCCTGATAATTTAATTAATATGTCAGAACTTAATTGCCCGGGTTCTGGTAGTAATGCTGGTGCTGCCAGTGCCATAGCACCAGAACTGGCGTTCTGCTGTCCATCTTGTGGAAGCGCAAAAACCTTCGTCACCGAAGCTCGAGCCAGAGAAGCCAAAGAGGAGTGTGGATTTCCGGAAGTTGGCTATTGCTATGACTGCAACACAGTATTGCAAGCTCAAAAGGAACCGGACTCCCCTGAGGGAATTAGCCGTGGAAGCATCTGCTTGTTTGGAGGAAAGTACGACGAGTTGTCAAATCTCTACAAAGCTCCCCTGAGGGAATACGAGATTGTTTATTGTTGCTCTATGCAACTCTATGCCAAACGGGAAGCGGAATTCTACCGGGAATGGAAACGATCTGCCTGTATTCTGCGTGAGCATAATTCGCTGAAGATTACCAAGCTAGCCGATACATGTCCATCTCCTCATGGCTTTGACTGGCAGTGGAAGACGGACGTTGCCGCGTGGTATGCCTTGTGGGATGCTAACTACTTAAAGTTCTCCCAAAACGAGCATCTGCTGGACAAGTTGTTGGCAACAGAAGGAAAACTGCTTGTGGACTGCAACCCAAGCGACCAAGTTTGGGGAATTGGTCTCCGTAAAATGGATGCCCGTTGCCGGATGAAAGAGCTATCGCAAGGACAAAATGATTTTGGTGATCTCCTTGCACAGCTTCGAAACTGGTTCTTGGTGAAGAAAGAACTGCCAACTGAATGTGTCTACTCGGAAGACGAGATCACGGAGAGACGAAAGGAAGCACGACGCCGTCGGCTTGCCAACCTTCAGGAGTCTATGTCTGACGATTCCCAGTTTTCGGTGCATTCAGACTTAGAGGATCTTAATGCAGACTTCATCTCAGATACAGAGCCGGAACCCGATTTGCCAGCAGAGAAGAAGTTGGAAACTAAAACTACCGTTTTGATTGACGAGGAAATCACCAAACTGCTTGATACAGAGGTTGGAAAGGAACTCCTTCACCACTTCGGAGTTGTCTCCTATGAGACCAGTCAACCTCGAGAAGGCGTGCATATAGTTGTGATGTACGGACCCAGCGCGAGGTCATTGGAACTATGCGAAGAAATCCTTGTTGAATTCGAATGCAAGCAGAACGCGACTCCAGAACACCGCCGCCTCCAGCATCATCACCAGCAGAAGGAGCTTCTGCTAGCGGCGACCAAACGGTTGAGGAAGATGAGCTGCCTACTCCACCTAATGAGCTGCTGAGCTCCTAATGCTTCTGTACCTCCTCTCCCTGAGGAAGGAGTTGCAGCTGCATGTGAGGAACTAGCGCAGCCAGCTCTATCAGTAGCCGAATCGGCACCGCCTGTCCCAAGAGGTTTTCATCGAGGTTCTAGAGGTGGACGCGGAAGAGGAAGAGTTCCGTTGTATCGACGAAGACGAGTCCAATTCATGTTGCCTGAATATGGGATGCCGTCCATGTTCTTCCTATGTATTCTTGGAATATTGCCTATCGTGTTCGCTATACAACCAATGCTGTGTAACACGAAGAAGAAAAGCTTGTCGTATGGCCTGCCAAACGACACTCTGTGTAGCGTCCCGAACAAGACGAGACTAGCTTATCCTGAGGAAGCTTCAGTCTTGATCTACCGGCGTAACCATATTCAGTATAAGACCCATGCCTGGCGATGCAAGATAGTCACCTCGACTGTGAAAGTTTTCACCTACTTCTTTAATGATGAGCATCTCAAGGAAGAGGAAAAGCATGATCAGATCGTGTCACATCAGCAATGCTTGTCCATGCGACACTTAGGGAGATGTAGTTATGGACCACTGACTCAAATTGCTGGACATTGGCAGACTAATAATAGGCTCAACTGGAAGCATCCTGGAGGAGGTATCTACTGTTGTCAATGGAAAGCTTTCAGAAAGTCAAACTGATTCCTTGCGGAAGCTCTGGTCTACAAGCGTCACGACTCTTCCGTGATGGAATCCAATGTTGTTCACGCTGGGGCAAGTAGGTAGAAGTCTCAAAATTCGAATTTTGAAAATTTGGGAGACTCCCATGGATTTTTTCCTGGCCAGTCCAGCACGGTGGCGGATACCCAGCTGATACCACTTGGCGTTTCTGGGGCGATTTATTCCCATTCTGTCCCCTTGAATCAGCCGATGGGTGAAATTGTCCAGCAGGTAACGTCATCTGATTATGGTTCCCCCCAGGCTCAAATTTCAGAACCAACTTCCCCTCCAAGGACGTCTGGCGGCCAAATTGATCCAAATGCCGATACGTACTGTTTGGTCCTTTGCGATTTTGTTGCTCAAAGTGCCGTGGTCACTCTTGGCCCGGGGTCCTCGGTCCCTGTGCGGCCTCAGAACTCGGTTCGGATCCCCGTTGTGAGTGCCGGCCAGGGTCTGGGAGGCACCAGGGGCAGACGCGGCCACAAGTGCAAAATTTGGATAACAATTATGGAATTCCACTGGAACAGCCTACGAGACTCATATCTGCACAGCCTAGTCCTGTACTGTCACCTGATTCGTATCCGGAACATCCGATCCCGCCCACCATGCAGACCATTGATACGTCTTTAGCTAAACAAGATGTCTGTTTATACCGGATGTACAATGATATTCTTCGGGATATTCCACAATTTGATCCCGACAGAATGTATTTCGAGGACTGGCTCCCAAATTTTGAATCAGTCGTTTCCATTTTTCAAATTCCTCCCGAACAGTGGGCTCGGCTTCTGTTTAACAAACTGACTGGAAAAGCTTTGATCTATGCGTCGCGTTGTGGACCTGGAGTTGCTGAAACTTTCGATGGTTTTGTCCGCTTGCTGAATGCCAGTTTCCCCGCCCCCAGGTGTCTATTCGAAACAGATACGTATGCTTTGCCAGGATGATCCAACGGCAAGGAGAGTCAGTTCGCCGCTACATTTCGGAGCTGCAGGCTCAAGCGTTGGATATTTGGCCGGACGACCCACTGGAACGTGAGTTACAATGTGTACAGCAGCTTTTCTCTGGCATTACAGATAATACATATATCAGCGCTTTGGCTCCGCTTTTCGTTAATCAGTCTCTAACGATGGATCAAATTCTACGTATTATTGACATATTAGATTCCCGGAACTCAAAATCCTCTGAAGAAGATAGCCTTTGCTATTCTCAAGATTCTGCTGAAGCCATGGTAAAGAATGATCCCGCGACCCTATCTGCAGATGTCACTCCGATTCCAGAAAAACCGAAGGGTCCTGTAGGCGGATCGTGCCTGGAAATACGCGAAATGAAAAAGTTTGTTGAGCAACAAATCCAGGAGAAGCTTATGGAGTGGGACAAAGACAGAAAGAAAAAGTTGGGGTCTCCCTGTAAATTTTGCAAGCGAAGGGGTCACCCTTCAGAAAAATGCTGGGACAAATACCCGTTTCGGGCGTCTCCTGACTACAAGGCCCGTCCCTTGCCAATTGGGGTACATTACTTAAAGGACTATTCCTGTCATGCTCGTGTCCCTCACTTTAAGCAACGGTATTATCAGGCCCCATCTCCAGTGGCACAATGGCCAGTCGGCATACGTATATCCGCAACACCAGGTTGAGGCTGCAATGGCTCCTATGAGGGTGGCACCTTGTTCCTATGCTGGTTTTGCAAGGTCCATGTTAACAGATTGCGCCTGCTGCGCGGACCTTGGGTCCCAAACCTGTTGCCCCCACCGATATCGGACCAGAATGGAAACGACGCTGAAGAAATTTAAAATGAATTATTGTATAGAATTGTAGCATGTTTCATTTGTTTCAATGATATGTGTAAATTTGTGATATTGTGTCATGACTGATCTGACAGTATTTTGCAAAGTTGTTCCTAAGACGTGTATTTATGTTGTGGCATGAGCAATTAAAAAATATTTTATTTTTCATTTGATCAATTTGATTTGATCAGTGTTTTGTTCTTGTTTAGTTAGCCCTTACGTCTAGGTTACTTGTTTCGCTTGCGCGACTATGGTTTAATAAATTTTACGTTGCATATAATTTCTTTACCGTTTGTCTATTTTTGTTTTTGCTGTAGGATTTTATTTGTCTTTTGTTTGGTTCAGTGTTGCAATTTCCAATTTGGCAGCCATGGATCTAAATCAGGAAGAATATCTTGAGCTGATCGACGATGAGGACGAATTGTTCGGCGGCGGATATCTCGAGGCGACGGACGAAGTTTTCGACGAGGATGTCATCCTTGGCGATGCCCCCAAGAAATCCCCCGAGATCGACGACCTGGACGATAACGGCGTCGGGAACCCTGGAGACGTCTCGACGGTGTCCCCGGCCATTGACGGCGGTGATGTTGGCCAGAAGGATTCAGAACCTATGGACGTCGTCAATGCTTTGGTGGAAAAAACTATCGAGGCTGTAGATCCGGCAGTCGTAAACCAATCTCCCGACTCAGCCCCTGCGCCTGCTGATGAGGATGTTCCTCAGCAGGTTGAACCCGCGCCGGTTGCAGACGTGGAAGTCATTGACGATGATCTGGACGATATCATTTTTGCCGGAGGAAATGCCGTAGCTCCCATTCCGCCTGAGCAGAATGTGGTGGACCCAGTCCTCCAGTCGCCTGCTCTGAAATTTGGCACTGCTCCGATTCCTCCAAACTTGGCGCACCGAGTGGCTTTGGTCGCGGCTGCACGACAACGGATTGAGCTGTTGGTCTGCGGTGCGTTTGATATACTACATCCAGCCCACAACCGTGCGGCAGCACTGGACGTGTTCCGCGAGATCAGTGGATTCGGCGGCCCTCTCTCAATCGCTACTGCCGTTGGTGCTGTTTTCCGGGAGTTGGTTGGCCCTCCTCCGGCCCAGACTATTAGTGTTCACAGCCACCCTGAGGAACTGTGGAACTACTTAGCGCGGGGTCCACCAAGCAAAACCTTTGCTTCCAGATACTACATTTCATTCATCATCACATACGCGGTGGCTCGGATGATGCCCGCCAATCAGCTCTTGGTTGAGTGGTCCCACTTGGCCAGGAACCAGCACTTCGAACTCCTACTGTTGGACTCCGGTGAGTACACCATGTCGACCGGATGTTCGCTCCAGCGCCTTGTTCGGAATCCCCGGCAGGAATAGACTGGTCAGAACTTGTTTGGGATCAGTGCAACTAGTGGGCCCATTTTAGCCCGGAACGTGGAACGTAGGGTAGGCTTAGGGTAGGTTCCCTACCCTAAGTGCTGGCGCTTTACTATTCCCGAGAATTTCTGTTGCTAGATATTTTTGAGATTTCTATTCAACTACGAACTTTCAGTTACTCTGCTATAACTTTTCTTGAAACAGTTAAAGGCCTGAGCCTGATGTTTCCTGAGTAATTCCTGACCTTTTTGCCAGCTCGATTGTTTGATGTTGGGCGATGTAACCTCTGAAGTTAGTCGAGTAGTTTTCTACCTTTGAAACCAGTCGGCTTTTGAAGTTTCACTGTTGCTGTTACTTTGGTACACCCGGCCCTGAGGCCAATTAATCGTCACGTGAATACGCACCACGGTGCGTCTTATGCTAATTGTATTTTGTGTAGGTATTTGATTATTAAACCAATTAGGCTAATTTTCCAATGGCCATTTTTCTAGTTCTCCTAAACTTTACAAAGTGAACTACAGGATGCGAATACTTAAATTCTGTTCCATGCTCAACACAGTGTATCCATTAACAAATTTAGTTTTTGTACGTGGTGGGCCCAATTGCACTTGCAATTGCAGAATTTTGTCTGAATTTTAACAGATAAATTTTTACACCATCACAAAATTTGAAAAAGATGGGGCTTCGTTTCTTTTTAATTAATTCGTATAATTCTTCTTTTCACAAGGCCCCCTTTAGTTGAACTGGAAATTGCGAAATATCATCTAGCATAATATGCAAATTAACTTCCACAATTTGATAACAGTTGTCTATAAGCGAAGCCAGAAAGAAGCTTGCTAAACATAAGCCACCATGGAATAATACACACGCGACACACACATATCACTATGATCCGTGGTGCAAAGATTCGAAACAAATGCAAAAAAATTAAAACTCGTGACAAGAGCGATCTGTACACCATAAAAGAGTTTCATAAACAATCACAACCACGCTTTATGTTCTAGCGGTTTCATGCTTATGCGTGTATGACCGTGGGGGCCGAAGGAAGTGTGCCTCAACTGCGGAAACCACAATATTTCCTAAAATTTTGCAATAAATGACAATTTTACTCCTACTTTAATCGATTTTTGCAATACAATTGACGCGTACCTGCACTCAATAAATTCATAGACTATAAATGATGAATATTTACTGTTCAAAGACAACCAAACGCATAGCAACTGGTCATAAAATAATTCCTCCATGTATTGTAACGTTTGAGCAGAAGTTTGGCTAGGGGAACTTTTCCCCTCCCAAACTTTCGGATACCCCCCCCCACCGGACCATCCAGCGATTTTTGGACCCAAAAAATTATCTAAGTTTGGCCTAAAAATTGTATTTTTTTGGAAAATTTTTCTATAATTTTGACTTAAAATCGCTTACTGTAAAACGCTTAAACGTTAAAAACAATCCTTATTTTAAAGAAAAAAAGGCTAAATTACCAAAAAGGTTGCATTTTTGGCCATTTTTAAAAATTTCCGAGGTCCGAATTCTGGGGGGGGGGCGCAGCATAGGTGTAACGGAGATTTGGGGTGAGGGGCTCCCCCCAACTTTTTTGGGGTGGTCCAATCTGTACAAACAAGTTGGCCCCAATAGGGGCAATATTCCTTCGTAGGCCTGTACGAATTACAGTAGGAAATGTTACTTGTATACCTTTCTTATTGTTTTATATTCGCAAGATAGGTAATCGGGAACAGCGAGTGAGCCTATTCAAATGGTCCCTTTTTCACTTGCTGATGGCTAAACAGCACCTACTTGTCTAGTATGGTACTTGTAATGGTTAATATCCATTAACGGCAGACGACGACAAATTAATTTTCCATTTTAAATATAGTATCAACATGGTTAAGTGAGAACTACATCTCATCCATTTTCAGTCTTTTTCTCAACATGATATGTTAAAAGAAATACCCTTGTACAAAGATCTTAGTACAAATGTATTTTATTTCTCTACCACAGCCCAAGTAAAATACTTTCTCACGTTTATTAAGGTGGTAGTACCACTAGCGGAATTTTCAACCTAATTTTGGTGTAAATGAAGAAAACATGGCGAAACTATTGGTGAAACACGTTTGGTTGCATAAAATTTTGGTGTCGGAGAGTGCATAATTAGCTAGCTTCCATGATGGCTTTGCGCATGCGCAAATAATCAAAATTTGATTTAAGCCTTATATCCTAAATTTGAATCTGCCATGTGAAAGAGCATAAAAGAGCTTTAACATGATGTACATATCTCTTCTGTACGTGGTTTCTATCAAAAGTTACAGATAGTTTTAGGTACGGCTGACTTCGTTGACCGTCTGTACCTGCAATGTAAAGTAATAGCAGTTTATCCAAAAATGAAATCCATTGGGTTTAAAAGGTTGTTAGTATGTTACGTATGTGTATTATTTAACAATAAACACTGCAGCAAATTGAAAGGATAGCGAATTCCTAACACCAAAACAAACAATGAAAAGTTGCGGATTCTTTGTTTTTTATTTTGTCGTCACTGCTTCGACAAACTTGACCAATTTTTCTAGATATGTTTTATATCTCCATACGCTCAGGCCGTTTTCTTTGTTTTTGAAAAAAGCTGTAAAGAAAGCACAACCTAATTCAACACAACCTATTTACAACTTTACTTGTTTACATCTAAGAATGCCAAAAAACAAACATTGCCAAATTTGTCTGCGTAAACAGTAAACAACTAGTTAAAGTTTCTGGTTATATCCGGTTTCATTACATAGGTATATATTATGTCAAGTCTTGGATCAAATCTTTGCTTCAAATTATTTGTCCAGTTATAAAACATTCTTCTTCACAAAAGCAGTAGTGTGCAAGATATAGAATTTACAATATTTCAAAATAAGCTAGAAACTCTAATACGCACTTTTACGAAATACTTAAAAAACGGCCTGAGCGTATGTATTAATAAAGTTTACATGCGAAATTTCAAATGAATTCGTCGAGGATTGAAGGCGTCAAGAATTAACAATGAAGAATTAAAGGAAAGACTTTATGAAGATAAAGTCCATAACTATAAATGAAAATCATGAATCTTTTCTTAGAGACTTTAACTACAAATGTTTGATCGTATGTTTCTATCATTATGACTTTTGCTAGAGATGAGTTCAAACGCGTTGTTCATTTTCCTAATCCTTAACTAGATGTTACCACATTTTGGTAGCAGAGTTCTAGTTTGCCTATATCTACTATCAGAACTCATCAACTGTGCAATCTCTACAATTGCACAATCCACTACTGTCAACATGGCAGATGACACTCCTTGCAAGGAATGTAACACTACAACCAATGAAGATCTACTTTGCGACAAATGCCAGAACTGGTGGTGTTCCCGATGCATCAATTCCAAATTTCCCGATCAGTTACCACCAGCTCTCTTCAGACACCTGCGGAACAAAGAATTTCCGTGGTTATGCAGCGATTGCTCCGAAATTCCATTGCCACAACAATTACTACAAAACAAAATCCTTTCTAAAGAGACACTGCTAAAATTTGGCTGCAATCTGATTGCATTTTCTAAGAATGCAACTCTCCGCAGCAGCCATCTTCCCCCTGAAGTCGACACCAACCACCCCGTTCCAAATGCTACAGACAACACGGCAGCTGCTACAGACTCTACTAACACCACTACTGCCGTCCTAGAAATGATGCGACTAATGATGACGCAGATCCAACAAGATTGGCAGGAACGTCAGCTCGAGCGCCAAGAACGTCAACGGTTGGAAGAGCAACAACTTCAACTGATTCGCCAAGAAAGAGATTCAGCCAGAGAGGAACGAGATCGAGAAAGACATGAGAGACGAAAGGAGCTGGAGCTCCTGCTGGGAACTTTTTCGACATCTACCGGTTCTGCGGCAGTTACGCCTACCATCCCTACCCCAACGACTGGAATTCCATCCTCCCCCCGACAAGAAAGCCTAGCTAAACTGCCAAAGATAACCTTGCCCACCTTTTCCGGGAACACTTTGGACTGGCCCAATTATTGGGAATCTTTTGGCATCAACGTCAATTCCCGTGGCAACCTTCAGAACAAACAGAAGCTCGATTATCTTCACCAGACTCTTAAAGGATCCGCCTTGGACAAGATCAAAGGCCTTGGACTAGAAGGTGACAAATACGAGGAAGCTGTAAGTATCTTGAAAAATACCTACGGTGATAAAAATGTAATCTTGTCAAATACCTGGGACGCTCTAAATGGGCTACAAAGTGTAAAGGATAACTTGTCTAATTTTGAAAAATTCATTGATGAAGTCCGGGCATTATCTACTACGCTAAAGCGCTTAGGTGTTGAAGACAGTACTTTAAAGGGATATGTTCCAACGCTCATTAAGAAGCTTCCAGCACCCGTCTATCAAAAGGTTCATGAGTTGGCTGTAATCAAGGATGAAGAGATTTCATCCTGGACTATAGCTAGTCTCGTAGATAATCTGACCAAAATCAAGAAGTGTATGCCAAACCCAGAAACTAAAAGAAGAGACAAAATAAAATATGAAACTACAATTGAAGAGGTTTTTGATCCACCAACTACGACAGCTGCACTATATCAAACAAGCATGCAAACCAAACCAAAACGAGAATGTGCATTTTACAAAAGATCTAATCACTTCAGTGATTCATGCAAGACAATCACTGATCCACAAGAGCGATTAGAAATTGCGAAACGCAACCGAAACTGTTTCAAATGTCTTGCAACAGACCATATGGCCAGAACCTGCAAGAAAAACAGAAGTTGCTTCCACTGCAAAAGCAAAGGTCACAACTCTGCTTTATGTACAAAGGCAAAAATTGCAAACGAAAAAAACGACACAACATTCAGCTGTCCAGGAAGTATTTAGAGAACCTGAAAATTCTGATACAACACAAATCCACGTAGCTAATTCCAAGGAACAAGATGGAATAGTCATGTCTTCGTTCGCTTCTCCAGTAGTAAACCCAAACAATAGATGCACTACAACGCTGCAAATCTATCTAGACTCTGGGTCCAGAACGACCTGCATTAGTACAACTGCAGCCAAAAGGCTAAATCTACAACCGCAACAAAAGATTACATTAGAAACAGCTCGATTTAACACCGACAAACCAGAAAAAGTGAACGCTACCATTGTCCAGTTTTTCTTAAAAGGAAACAACGGATTTTAACTACCAATAGCAGCTTACGCTATTGACAACATGGTTCCACCACTACCACTTCACCCGATCGCCTTCGACCCAACTACCAAAGAACTACTCAAAAAGTCTAAAATCCTCAACATGCCGCCCAACCAGGGAAGG
>JASAND010001044.1:0-23919 GCA_030248195.1 Trissonchulus latispiculum
ACGCTACAGGATTGCATTCCCTATTCGGCGCTGAATCTAGTTTCTATCATTTTCTGCGCCGATTGTCAAGTCTATTGGCATTTTTCTGCCCTGCATTCTTTCCCTATTCTAGCCCATTCATGCCAGTTTAGGGCATTTTTACCACTAGTTTCATGCATTTTTCCGCTGTAGCGCCTTTTCATGCAGCATTACTAAATAAAACGAATAAACTGTCGTAAAAACAGTTTCAAGAAACTAAATAGTATGTATTGGATACACTTTTAGGGCATTTTTGTCATTTATACGGAACATTACCTGTAGTGTACGTACGTACATGTAGCTCTGAAATCTTTTTCAAAGGATTGTTTGAGCAAACAGGGGGGTCAAACGCCTACCCGGAGGGGAGGGGGTCATCGCGCTACGTGGGAATTCGGAAAATGTGAAAGAACGCAATTGATTCTGTACGAAATGTGGATAAGAATCTGTTTCCACAGGGTATCACGGAAAATAGAAGTGGGGGAGGGGTAGAACGCCTACCGGGGGGGGGGGGCTAGTCGCGCTGCGTTGGGAATTGGGAAAATGTGAAATAACGCAATTGTTTCAGTACGTAACATAGATCAGAAAACTGTTTCAAAGGATTACTGGGACAATAGATTGAAAGGGGGGGGGGTCGATTGCCTACCGGGGTGGATTTCTAGGCAAACAGATTGAAAGGGGGGTCGATTGCCTACCGGGGTGGATTTCTAGGCAAACAAATTTTAGGCGCGGGGGGGGGGGGTCGGACGCCCACCGGGGGGGGGGGGGGTCGTTGCGCTGTGGGGGGGTTGGGAACATGTGAAAGAACACAATTGTTTCCGTACGTATTGTACATGTAGATCAGAAAACTGTTTCAAAGGATTACTGGGAAAACAGAATGAAAGGAGGGTCAATTGCCTACCCGGGGAATCGCGCTGATTGGGGATTGGTGCATTCAGAAAGAACGCAATTATTTCCGTATATACTTACGTACATACAGGAGGATCTTAAAACTTGTCAAAGGATTTCTGGGCAAACAAAATGAAGGGAGGGGTCGAACGCCTACCGAGGGGCTAGTCGCGTTGCGTGGGGGTTGGTGCAATCTGAAAGAACGCAATTGTTTCTGTACGTATATACATGTAGATCTGAAATCTTTTTCAAAGGATTTTTTGAGCAAACAGAATGAAGGGGGGGTCAAACGCCTACCGGGGACGTAACGCTGCGTGGGAATTGTGAAACAACAGTTTTTTTGCTCAAAAACGCGCGTAATTACACTTTTTCTTTTTTCTGGAAAATAGCAAAAAAATTTTGGCGAATGTGTAACGTTACACCAAAATTTTGGACAAATCTTGCCAAATGGTCAGAACTTTTTCCAACGCTAATTCAATTGTTTCCACAGATTTACCGTTTCTGGGCGGCTTCGCCCCCCAGGCCCCCCTTTGCTCCTTGTCTTACATTTTATTTTTGATAATATTTAAGGATTAGTTACATATATATTATAGTTGTCACAGTTATATTTGTTCGTTCATATATATATACTAAACACGCGTATATAACACGCGTATATACACACCAAAAATTTTTAGTTTTTGAAGCAAAATTTATTATTTGGTTCCTTGCAAAGTTTTGTGCTACAGGAGGCCTTTCTTAAAATGTTTGCTCCGTCGATTCGGCGCACTGGTGTTTTCCTTCGTTCTATCAAGTCAAAACCAATAAATGCAGATCTTCTTCTTCTTCCTGTTCCTGGACCAGCTTGGGGGGACCCAATGTGGTTAGGACGGATCAGATCCGCCCCACATCCCGGAGGAAAGCCAGAACCCGGGGGGACCCTTGGATAGGATGTCCAGGCGCGGCCTTGTCCCCAGGTGCCGCCGTCGGGCAGAGGTATGGTTTGGACAGTGCAGGAGGAGGTGGGCTAGATCCTCCTCCTCACTATCACATTCCGGGCAGGATGGAGAATTGGATAGTCCCATTCGGAACCGTTGCTTGGCTAGGAGTAGGGAGTGGCCTTTGCAACGGAGTTGTGACAGAACGCAACGCTCTTTCCGGGTCATGTTTTCTTCGCGTGTGGGGTCGACTGGCAGGTGGGCGTCGTAAATATTTTCGGTGTCGTACTGAGCCCAGAGTCTGCGGCATTCTTCCTTTATGTACCGTTTGATGGTAGCCCTGGCAGTAGTTAGGTCAATTCCAATCTGGTCTTGTTCCAGGGCAGTCGCAGACTTGGCCACTGTCAGCTGCCTCGTTTCCCTGGATTCCAACGTGGCTAGGTACCCAGTGAAGGGTTATGTGGCTGCCAAGTTGGGAGATCTGACAGAGCTTGTGCCAGATGGCCGTTTCCAGCTGCGACATCGGTTTCAGTGGGCCGGATTCAATCTTCTGGATCAGAGACTTGGAGTCGGTGCAAATTCTGACTTCCGGAAGAGATTGGCCATGATGCCGGAGACGGTCATGAATCCATTCCAGACCGCTGTGGACAGCAGTTTCTTCCGCGCGCAGACTGGAGCAGATACTTCCGGCAGGGGATTCAATGGTGGTAATGATGACTCCTTGATTATCCGATATTACGACGCCGGCTCCACCCTTCTGATTCGATCCTTCCACGGCGCCATCGGTCCAGAGAGTGACGTCAGCACTGGGGAGAGTGCTGAGAGAGGCTAGGGCTGCAGTCTTGAGCTCAGCTGGAGTCAGTTCATCCTTCCGCCTCCCCGGGGACATCGCCCCCAGCGTGGCAAAGCAGGTTATATTGGGCGGGATCATACTCGGAGGAACTGCTGGGAGGCAGACAGGTTCTCTTGCCCTGTTGGCCAGTCCAGCAGAGTCTGATGCCTTCCTGCCCTTTTCCCTCCAAGAATCCTGAGATGGTAACCGTTGTTGTATATGCCGTTCACTGATTGCACGTCGAGGGTTGTCCGCAGGGAGGCGGAGACTCCTCTCGTATCCAATGGCCACTAGTTCCTCCGCCCGAAGAGAGAACGGAAGCAGGTTCGCCTCCATTCTGGCATATTCCACAGGAGTTCCAGGCAGGCACCCGGTTATTTTCCTCACCGCCTGATTTTGTATGATTTCCAGGCGGTTGGCACTGGTAGACGAGATAGAAGGGTACCATGTCGAAGCAGCATACTCCATGAGGGATCTGATGTAGGCAATAAAGATCAGTCTCAGATCTTCCTTACAAGGTCCCCAGGTGCGTCCTGCCAGGGCGCTGAGAACGGAGATGCGTGCAGCTGTCCTGGCCTTGATGGAGGTAACATGCGGGGCGAAACAGAGCTTCCAGTCAAACTTCACGCCAAGGAACGTAGGGATAGGATCATAAGGTATATCATGGCCATTGATTCTGAGCTGTGGTCTGTGGCTGGTCTGACGGTTGTGGGTGGTGAAGATGCAGGCCTGGCATTTTCCTGCATTGATTGTCAAACCCCATTTCTTCGCCCAGTTGCCAATTCTGTCCAGAGCAGTCTGAAGCTTGGACTCAGCAGAGATGACGTCCGGGTCGGACGCCCAGATGGCCAGGTCATCTGCGTAAATGCTTCCCTCCACTCCCTCAGGTAGATCGTTCAGGATGTCGTTGATGAAAATGATGAAGAGGAGTGGAGAGAGCACCGAGCCTTGAGGAACTCCGTGGTGGAAGATCTTCCAATTACTGAGGGTTCCGTTGTAAGAAACCCGGGCCCGTCTGTCTGTAAGGAAGGCTTTGATCCATTTGATACAGCAAACTGGCAGATTGAATTCCAGGAGTTTCTCGATGAGAGCATCCGTGTGTACGGTGTCAAAGGCCCGTGAGAAATCAATTAAGGCAAGGGCTGTTCTTTTGGCTGGGGGCTTCTTCTGGAAACCGTCTGCGATATCCTGTATTATTCTGGCCAGCTGGTCCTCTGTACCTCTGAGTTGTCTGAAGCCTGCCTGGAGGGAGCTGAAAGATCCAGATGATTCAAGGGCAAACTGGAGCCTATTCTTCACCACCGTTTCCATGAGCTTCGCCAGACAGCTGGTTAGGCTCACAGGGCGATAGGAGGAGACTTCGTTCATGGGTTTTCCCTTTTTCGGTATGGGAATGATCGTCGCTCGTCTCCAGCTGGAAGGGATCTGCTGAGTGCGCCAGGACACATTGAGTAGCTGTCGCAGATATTGGATCCCGGAGGGTGGAAGCTGGCTCAACATTTCATTCGTAATGGAGTCCGGTCCAGGACTCTTGCCCCGCTTGAGTGCCTTGATTGCTAGTCTGACTTCCGTTGCCGTGAAAGGCCGGCACAGGAGGTGAAGATCCGCATCGTCAGCGCAGTTGTGCCCGTAGATCCGTATGGTTACGGATTCTGAGGTCTTTGGTTTCACTGGTTGGTTTCACATAGCTGATGCGGGCATACTCCGAGACGAAGGCGTTGGCTTTCTGGAAGTCAGTGACCAGCTCTCGGCCACCGCGACGGATTGTTGACCTCTTCATCGGGGCACGGTGTCCGTCTATGGCCTGTATGACCTTCCAGACCTTTCCAGGGTCGGTTCTGACAGTCAGGGAGGACGCATAGCTTTGCCATGCCTCAGTCTTCAGTCTCTGGATTAGCGTTCTTGCTTCCCTCTTCGCTTCGATCCAGGCCGGGCGCTGAGCCGGGTCTTCCTTGGCCCGGCGGAATGCCAGCCGGCATTTTCTGATTGCATCATCCGCTTCCGCTGACCACCACGGGATAAATTTTTTCAGACGGCCCTTTGGGATGGATTTCGACGCTGCCTTGAGAATGGCCTCTTGTAGGATTTTGGCAGCACGGTGGGCGCCGACTTCCTCTGGGCTGCGGCAGTGTTGTAGGCGGTCGTGTATCAGTTGCCTGTAGGTGGCCCAGTCGGCCTTCTGGAATGCCCAACGCGCCTTGCGGCGCAGGCCAGTGGCGTGGAAGCAGGACTCGTAGGAGATTCGGATGGGATGGTCAGACAAGGTGGATTCCTCTGCCACCCAGCTGAAGAGATCAGATTTGGAGGAGTGGCAGACAGTGAGATCAGGAGCTGTTCCGCTCTCCTGGAGGGTCACTGCTGGTCTGGTGAGTGTACCATCATTCAGGACTCTCATATCGGCACTCAGCAGCCAGTCAGTGATTTGGTCTCCCATTTCATCCGAATCTGCTCTTCCGGGTTCCCAGAGATCAGCGTGGCCGTTCATGTCGCCACAGACCAGGACATTCGGGTCAGAGGGAAGGAAGAACGGGTCAAAGTTCTGGACCCTGTTTTCGGCCAGCTGACGTTGTATGGGAGGTACGTAGAGGTTGACCACCAGCAAAGCCCGTGAGCCCAGGTGTAGGCGGATTGCGAGGGCATCCGACGTTGTGTCATTTGGCGCCAGCACCGGGGTCTGAAGGAGGGAGTAAGGGATTTCTTCACGGATCAGTGTCAACACCCCTCCTCCTTTGACGGGACCTGCACCCCGGCCCGTCCTGCGGGCCTGATGTTCTGAGGCGTACCCCGTGAATTTGGGGATGGCTTGATTGGGCTTTAGGTGGGTTTCCTGGATAACCGCTACGTCGAACTGTTCCTCTTCCAGTTTGTGCCGGATCCAATGCAGTTTGCTGGCCAGGCCGCCAGCGTTCCATTGGAGGATTCGAAGTGGGCGTCCATTCGTGCCGGTTGACACTAGCGGTTTGGGGGGCCTGATTGTGGGGGTGTTAGGGAGAGGAGGCCCGGGTGGCCTGGTTGGCCGGGGCCTCGGTAGAGGCCTGGCTGGTCGGGGCCTTGGTGAGGTGGGTGGCCGTAGTGGAGAGCGAGGGGGGCCGACCGGTGGGGGTGGGCTGGCGGGGATAGTGCCGCCCGCGGCACCTTGGAGGGCTGTGTTAGGCGGGGAAATCGATCCAGGGACAGAGACTGAAGAAAAGTCCTACTATTTGGTACCGTGCCGGCCGAGTGGTTAAGGCGTTCGACTTCGGATCCGATAGTCCGAGGTTCGAATCCCCGCTGCCACAAAGCTTTCACAAATCCCCTTGAGCAAGGGACTAAGCACATATCGGTTCGCCGTGAGCTCTAGCCAACCCAGCTATCCATCCTTAATTGGTCGGTAAATGGGTACCACTATTGTGGGAAGGTAACAGGAGTCCGTGTAGGGCTTAAAGCCTTGAAGGGCCGGCCCCCCTTCCACGGATGCAGTCATCATTTGAGGTGACACTCCTGGCTCTACGGCTGTGTATCCGGGGATGAGCACCGGCACCCCTTGTCCCTGAAGCAGGGATGGAGATATTCTCCAGGGGTCACCTTTACCTTTACCTTACTATTTGGTACTGCCATACCATCCGGACCTCAGAAGCGTCAAAACAGTCTTAAGGAACAATGAACATTTTTTAAATGGTCTAAACCGCAAGGTAAACTTGTTCTGGCGTCCACCCCCCAAGCTCAAAAACATGCTTGTGAAGGCCAAATTGCCAGTGCCAAGAGCCGTCCATGGGACTATTAGCTCTGAGCATAGTGGAACCTTCAAATGTGGGCGACGCAGATGTGCCCTCTGTCCATCTATCAAAGCCGGCACCAGCATCAAAAGCTCTGTAACTGGCTTAGAATACCGTCTGAAGGGCCATTTTGATTGTACGAGTAAAGGGACTGTATATCTGGCGGAAATCGAAGGGTGTCCCTCCCAATATGTTGGAGAGAGTGGAAATCCCCTCTCCATCCGGTTCAACAACCACCGGTGTGACATTCGCAAAATGGATGCTAGTAAACCTCTTTCGTGTGATTTCAGGAACCATAATCATACATTAGATCAATTATTAGTTACTGTATTGGACTTTTCTGAAGACGAAGTTATCCGGAAGAAGAAAAGTGGTGGATAAGTCAACTATTTTCTGACCATCCTTTTGGAATCAACTGGGAGCACGTTCTCCGTCACAACAAATCCCCATCCCCCGGGTCCGGGTTTACTAGCATCCATTTGGACTCTGCCGACGACAACAACATCAATAACAGTGGTTCCGACCCTCCCGGTAGTTCCGGTCCCCACAGTCCTTGCCTCCCAGCCTCCCACTGACCCTCCCGGCAATTTCGGTCCTCCGGTCCCCCCGGTTCTTGCCCGTCTGGCCTCTGAAGCCCCAACCCTAGAGAACTTTGAAATTTTCCTTCCCTCCCGAAATTAGATCCCCCGTTATCTGACCCCCCAGGAACGACAGCAGCGTGTGAAGAATCGCCTGAAGAAGATGCCCCCGGTGGAGCATCGAAACCGGTTGCGTGATTAAGGTAGGTCTGACTTTGGGTGTCCACGTTTGATTTTCATTCTTCAAATTGCAATAAAATTATAGACATGTAGTAAGCAAACCGCGAGTAAATTAGAAATTTTTAGGTAGTTACACACTTTTTTCTAAAAAATAGCAAAAAATTTTGGAGAGGTGTGTAAGGTTACACATAAGCCGTCGGCGAAAAACAGTTGTGCAAATGTGAATGAACGCAATTGCTTCTGTACGACAATGTGGATAAGAAACCGTTTCCACAGGGTTGATACAAGAAGATAGAAGTGTGCGAGGGCCGGACGCCCACGGGGGGAAGGGGGGGGGGGTGGCCGCGCTGCGTGGGAATTGGTGCAATCTGAAATAACGCAATTGTTTCCGTACGTACACGTAGATGTGGAAACCTTTTTGAAGGACTTCTGGGCAAACAGAATAAAGGGGCGGTTCAAACGCCTACCCGGAGGGGGGTCTTCGCGCTGTGTGGGGATTGGGATGATCTGAAAGAACGCAATTTTTCCTAAAGAAGGGGTCCTCCAATGACAAAAATTGTTCACCTCATCAAGGGCATTCATTTGATACCGAACTTGGCCACTTCCGGAAATTTTTAATTTTGAACATTTTTGACCGGTCCCGATCCCCACGCCACAGGCCGCTGGGTCCACTTTGGACGGGTCCTCCAATGACAAAAATGTTCATCTCATCAAGGGCTTTTATTTGATATATACCATTCATTCATTTATTCATAGCCAAACCCGACCTATATTTTATTGAAAATTTGCGATTTTTGACGAAATTCAAAAATTTGGCTTGAAATGGCACCGTGTAAGATTTGGGCCACCTGGATCATACATAGAAGGTTGAACCCAAGCAAAATCTATACCAAATTGATCAGGAAGCTCTAGTGAGCTAAGAAATGCATGAATTCATCCTTTGCTGCTAATGGTTAGAAAAGATTTTTATTTTGAAATTTGGGTTTTCCCGCCGAGTCTGGGTCACCCCCAGATCGCACCACAGGTACTAGTGCCAAATTGCATACACTGACGTGAAGTTCGACACATACCCCCTGTGAAGCTGTAATCCGTTTTGGGTTAGGGCTTTCCAGTAGTTCAGGGTGACCCCCAAAGTTGGCCCTATCTGACCCCATGTTCGGGCGAAAAATTTCAAAATTTTCAAAGTCCCAAAAAATTCGCTTAGAGGTAGCGGGAGCTATATACAATAATACACCCTCTAGGGTAGTTTTGGACGCTCTTTAAGATCTAGCTCATATGGGTGACTCACACTGGCGATGGATTTTTCCCGCCGCGCTATAAAAAATAGAAAATAAAAACCACAATCTTATTGAAACAGCTCTGTACGTCCAAAACTAGAATTGTATATACGGCCACAGCCGTACAAAACTAGTTTTGTACAAGAAAAACCATACAAAACTAGACTTGTACGTACTATATATAATATATAGTTTTACATGATTTTGGGTTGCAAAACACCCCCGCCAAAAACTGGGGGGGGGGGGTAGTCGCCGCGCCTACGGCGCGAATTGGCCGAAAATTGGGTATATATTTTAGAAATAATTTTGCAAAATGTTTCAAAAAGTCCAATTTGTTGGCTTAAAGTGTTTATTACTTCGAGAAATATACACGTTTTTAACGGTTTCATGGACTCATACTCAATATTGACCTTGGAAAACATGTTGGCAATTAAGCTTCGAGTATAAAACATCTGTGAGTCTAATGTTAAAATCATACATAGGAGTAAAGTCTGGCTTTTTCCTCCAGGGAGGGAGGGGGTGGAGCGGCCCCCACAGAAGTCGGTTCTCCCCCAGACTTGGGTCCCCCCCCAGGATTTGGGCCTTCCCACCCAAAACTCTAAAGTGCCCGGAAAAATAGGGTTTTGAGGGTAAATGGTGGTGCTCCGTTCTCATGGTGATGGTGCACCGTCCGTTCTCAAGATCGCCCAGAACGTTTTGGGATACACGTCCCCTCCCCAAACTGGGGGCGAAGACACGGAAAACGGCCAAAAATTAAACATTTTTACGGTATATGTGACATGTGTGGCTGGCGAAAAAAGTTGTGGCGGGGGTTTGAAAAAAGGCAAGGAGGGGGCCTGGCAAAAACGGGGAGGGGGAGTCTGAAAAATTCGATTTTGGGGGAGGGGTAAGAAAACTTTGGGGGGTGTGGCAAAAATCGATTTTTCGGTAGAAAACTGAAAACGTTTCTCAATTTTCAGCTATTTTTCAGGTCGTATATAAGCGAATTTTAGCAATTTTTCGCAACTTTTTGGTAATTTTTTGAAAATTTTAGAACTTTTGGCTAAATTTTCAAAAATTTAGGTAGTGGTTCGAAACTTTTTAGGGGGAATCCAGAGGCGGCGCCAGGGTGTCGGACCCACCATAGAAAAATTTTTTCAGCTTATATATATGCATATATAGTTTGAGTGTTTTAATTGTTTTAAAAATCGGCAAATTTTTGCTAAAAATCGGCAAAAATCGAAACACTTTTTACTAAAATTTGAGAAATGTGGCAAAATTTTGGATTTCCCTGAAAAAGGTCACCGGATTTATGGGTCGGGCCCCCACCCTTCAAAAAATCCTGGCGCCGCTACATCGCCCGAAAGCATTTGAGGGTAGGCGACTAAAATGGGGGTGCCTATAGTTTCCCTGGAACTTTGGGTCTCGGGGGGGGGGGGGTAAATCTTGGCCGACCTCCGAAATGTGATGGGGGGTATATACCCCCCCCCAACCAGCCCCCAGAATTCGGACCTCAGAAATTTCGAAAAATGGCTGAAAATGCAAAATTTTCTGTAGTTTAGCCCTTTTTCCATCAAAATAAGACTTGATTTTAACATTTTAGGCGTTTTTGCACCGTTTTAAAGCGACTTTAGGTCAAAATTTTAGAAAAATTTATCAAAAAATGACCATTTTTCGGCCAAATTTAGCCAATGTTTGGGTCCAAAAATCCTTGGGGGGTTCGAGGGGGGGTAGCCAAAAGTTGGGGGAGGGTAAGTCAAAAAATCTGGGGGGGGGGTAAAGTTGGTCAAAATTTTTGGTGTGTTAGGGGGGCGGTGGGGGGTGGGACCACTCACCCTAAATGGAGGGGTCGCCGATCCTCCCCCCTAAAAATTTTTCTACCCCTCACCCATAGGTGTAACGGAGATTTGGGGTGGGGGAGGCCCCCCCCCCCCAACATTTTATGGGGGGGCCCCCTCTGGCGACCCCCCCCCAACCCCCCCAGGACCCCCCCCAACCCTCCCCCAAAAAAATTTTTCATTTTTTATGTCAAAAATCGCATTTTCAGCCATTGCTAATGCCCAAAAACATTCAACTATGAAGTAATTTTGACATTAGACAAGGGTTTTAAACTCGAAAACTTGATTGCCAACATGTTTCTAAGCCTAAAATAAGGTCAATATTGAGCCAGAAAGTCCATAAAACCGCTAAAAACGTGTATTTCTCGCAATAATAAACAGTTCAAGCCAAAAATTTCGACATTTTTGAAAAATTTTTCAAAATTTACCGTAAAAATACCCAATTTTTGGCCATTTTTCGCGCCTTCGGCGCCCCAACCCCCCCCCCCCCCCCCCCCAGTTGGGGGGGGGGACGTCCCACGTCCACCCCCAAAAAGTTTTGGGGGAGGGTTGAAAAAAGGCTTGGGGGGGCTACCCCCCCCCCCCCCCCCCCCCCCCCCCCCCACCTTACACCTATGCCCTCACCCCACCCAAATCGCCTTCGGCCGACCCCCCCGCCCTCCCCTAAAAATTTTCAACCCCCTACCTGAATTTTGCAACGTTTTAGCCAAAAATTAGAAAATTTTCAAAAAATTAGCGGAAAATTGCTAAACTTCGCTTAATTACCTTAAAAATCACTAAAAATAGCTGAAAATTCAGAAATTTTTTCAGTTTTCATAAAGTTTAAAACATAAAGTATATATGCGTATATAAACAGGGCAAATTTTGAAAAATGATAAAAACGATGTATGTAATTTAGGGATCGGATCCGGCTCCGGCTTCGGCTCCGGCTCCGGCCGGAATTACGACTTCCGGCTCCGGTTAACCGGAGCCGGAGGCAGAGGTGCCGGAGCCGGAGTTTCTGACCAGCACCTAACACTGTTGTTCGTATGTAATTTATATTGAACTATATCGTCAAATTTTACTCCGTTTAAAATAAAAACGGCAATTTTTCAAAAAAATTCGCGCCGTGGGCGCGGGTTTTTGTAATTTTGATTTTATTTCTGACTGCGAAAGTAAATTAGACACCCAATCTGCGTTTAATTATGCGTTTATTTATACTTTATCAAGTTATTATTTATTTATACGTATCCTATTATAAGAATATCGTGAATTCATGCTTTCTTTTCTATTTTGAATATCATTGTATATAACATTTGATTTCATTCATAGGTCCTTACTCCTTGCTAACTGCATTATAAACATGGAATGTTTTATTCATTTTTACTGTCCATTAGAAGAGTGAGGTCTCCTCTCCTATGTATTAAAAGTGATTACAGGGATTTTTATATAGCAAATAACTGGGTTTTCTCTAGCCCAAAAAAGTGGGGGGGGGGGAAGTGTGAGATACTCTGTCGGTACCTCTGTAATAAACTATGTCGGACTTCAGTAAACGATTGCAAGTAGGTGTTCAGTGTGTGACATCCAGTCGTGGCAAAGTGAGAGAAGATACAAGGAGAGCCGAAGATAAGCGAGCAGACTAGAGTAGTAGCACCTATACACCCCAGACGACCGTTCCCTACGATTGACTAACAAAACAACCGCTAGACTTTACTACAGTAAATACAGAATACTGGTTCCAACTTTAGTATAGGCATACAAAAACACTAGAAAATAGGAAGAGAACACGACAGTGAAGTACAAAGAGCACAAGGGAGGGCGTTACCCACTCCCGTACCACCTAAACCTGACCCAAGTCTCCTACTCAACTAAATAGACGTCACCCTACCCCGTAACTGACAAAACTCCAACTGCACTAAAACTACACTTTCTCTCTGTTTTATACACTTTGTGCTAGTGGGGTAAAGCCCAAAAAGAAATCATCTTTATCATTCATGAATATGTCAAAATAGCTCAAAGTTGTACAATTTCATCAAATGGAATACACTTTACGCTACACATATAAAGATAACACCACGTGTACTTTTTAGTGAGTTGCGCTGCTGCGCAGCCAGCTACTAGTTCCCTAATGGGTAATATCCCACACTAGGTTGCCTTTTGGTTTCACCCACATCACACCGCAAACACGTGATTTGGTATACTAAATTTGCGGTTTCGCAACTTAAGATTGTCTCACCATTAGCAGCTATGGGTTCGTGTTGTTCTGAGTTATAGGTTTAGTTATAAAGTTTAGTTATAAAGGTTTAGTTATAGTTATGTTTACAAGTTTTACAACTGGCTCTTTGACATAGTCTGACAGGAGCTGACGCGGGAGATATTTAATTACACGGGGCTTCCCAGGCCCAATGCAATGGCTGGCTGACAAGTCCAAACAATTAAGCCAATAATGAGTGAAGTTAAGGTTAGAAGAAATACATTGGCCTGGAAGCTTGGCGCCTTTGCAGGATCTCCTGGGGCCAATTGCATAAAAATCTACTAGTTGCGGATTCCGCAACTAGTAGATGCTAGTCGCGGATTCCGCAATACGAGTGTTGCATAAAGTCCAAGTGCGGAATCCGCAACTAGCACTACTAGTGCGGATCAAGCGACCTACTAGCTGCCAGCTGCTAGTACCACTAGCAGCTAAAGTTTGACCAAAAAATGTAGGGAGCGAAATTGTTTTGTTTCTACTGAATTACCGATACATTTTTACTGCAGCAATGTACATATTTTCTGAACCTTCTTGGCATGAACTTTCTTTTGGTTGATAAACAAATTTAGAAAATTTAAAATTCATCAAAAGCCGACTTTTTAAGTTTTGAAAGAACGGCAGACGCCAGAAACTAGCCGTTAGCCGAAAATTAGCCCATGTCGCAAACATATTGAATCCCCCTAATATAAGCTTATTTCGTCAAGAATTGCGATAGTTATTCAATTTTTTCGATTTTCAAAATCCTTTGATCTTTGCCACTTTTCCAACTTTGACTGGATATTACTCGCGACTCACTCAATGGAAAATTTTTCAATTGGATTTCCAGAACCGCTTACGTGTCAGCTTTCATGTGATGTATGTAGTTTTTCAAAATTTGAAAGTAGATTTTTTCGAAAATTACCACCTTTTGACCCAAAATTTCGACAATGCAAATCCTGCAAAAGCGAGTAAAAATAGCATAATCATAAAGTTTGACCAGAGCTCACTCCAATGCTATAATGTTTTCTACTACTGCTACTAGCTATGTTGCACCCGCAACGAAGTTTTAAACAATTTCGCATTTTAGCTGGTTTTTGGCTAGTTTACACCATTTGCGGCAACTCAATGCGACATAGCACAACTTGTCAGAAATCAGCTGAAAGAGGGAAATTGTTTAAAAATTCATTGCGGGGAAAATATAAGTCGTAGCCACAAAAACATTATATCGTTGGATTCAGCTCAGATTAAACTTTGTAATTATACTACTTTTACTCGCTTTTGTTGGATTCGCATTTGTGACGTAGCATCTTGGATTTGGGACGCGGTTTAATGGGTTTAACGATATCTGGGAATCCTTGGTGTGGAACAATCATTTTTTTGCACCATTAAGCACAGTTTTTATATCCACTTTCTTTGTTTTAGAAAGTTACGCTCTAGTCACTCTAACTTTTGGAAAGTATTTTATTTCTTTTAACGCCTTTAGGGCATCATCAATCACAAAACACGTCTGGAAAGTGGATATAAAAAGGGTGCCAAATACTGAGTGGAAGCTCAGTCGGGTGTTTTGGAACGCTCCCATTAACTCCTTCTAACAGACTGCTGAATACTCAATACTACGCTGCAATACGAACTATCGGCTCGGTGTTTAATAACAATTGCTCCTTCCTGCCAACAAACATATTAGTTGTCTGTTAACGAAACGGCTTTCCCTCAGGGGAACAATTAATTTAAACAGCACAGCTTTTCCTCCGGGAAACCTTATATTGTACGCTTTTCCTCCGGGAAACTTAAAGTATACTGTTTGCATTGTATGCCGATACGCTTAACTAATAAACTGAGACACTAAGACTGCTGATTTAAACCCGAGTTCCGCTCTTGCCGGCCTACCCGCTACGCTACATTTGGTGGCAGCGGTGGGATGTTCCGTTGGTAAACGTGCTGCATGCAACGGACCCCACCTCCGAAAAGGAAGACTACAGTCGCCTCAGTTCAGCCCAGTGTTTCAACAGTGGCATCAGCCAGCCAGCCAGATCCTAGTTCATCGGATCCGAAGAATCCAGGGCACTCAACTCCTACAACGTCCCAGCCATTGGTATCTGGCTCAACGACAAAATCCAGAAAGGATAAAGATAGCCCTCCTGAAACTCGCCTGCTAAGTGCCGAAGAAATACAAAATCATCTGCGAACTCAAGCCTATCAAATTCAACAGGATAGGACGAATATTCAATCTCTCAGCCAAAGTCTTTCCAGTTTGGAATCGCGCCTGGCCGATCTTAATTCTGGCCTTGATCAGAGGCTACAAACAGTTGGAAGTGACTTACGAAAAGTTCAGTCCGACCTTAGCATTTTTGACCCGAATTTCTTTTTGCAGCTACAGCAGACCAATCCAGTGGTACAACTAGACTTCTTGAGGCAAACAGTTGATCAGCTCGCGAATCCGCCTCATCCTCCTAATCTTCCCATCATGCTTGGAGGAAACTTCTCGTTGCCAAAGGAAGTTATTCCCTTGTTTTACGGCAAACCGGGAGAATCGATCAAGGACTGGTTTGCTAATTTTGATTTTGTCGCAGAAGCCCAAAACTATGATGCTGCCCTCAAAGCTAAACTTGTCCCAGTTTTTATGCAGAAGCAAGCCCGAAAGAAATACGAGGAGCTGGATCAAGCCGTGAAAACCGACTACGATCAGCTTAAACCTGAGCTAATCAAGAAGCTGGAAAGGAAAGGGGCCGAAATGTTGGCTAGTCTTAGTCTAGCCTCTCGTCAGCAAAAACCCAATGAAGCCATCGCCGACTTCGCTTGGCATATTCAGCAGCTGGCTGACGAGGGATACCCAGATATGACCTCGGATGCCAAGGACATCCTCGTCTTCCGGAGTTTTCTGCAAAATCTTAACCCCTACTATAAGCGTGCACTGCTGCCACTAAATCCTGCTAACTTTCAGGATGCTGTTCAGAAAGCTCAACAATTGGAAGCCCTCGAAGCCCTTCATCCTCAACTTCAGTACCCAGTCGCTCCGCAGGGTCTCTACCTAAATGAAGTACCACGGCCAGCTCTTGTGAATGCTGTAACCGGCTTGGTTTCAAGTGATGGCAACTCTGGCCTCCCTGCTGCAGCCGTGCTGACTCCCTCTCCCAGTATCTCCAGCTTACAGAAAATGGTTGAACAGCTGCAGGAGCAGATGGCACAGCTGTCTCGTCAAGTGTCAGCAGTCAACGGGTCGATCAGTCTCGCCGGAGTAACGGTAATGGGTTGGGTCAACGACGAGATCAGGGTCCCCGACAATTCACTACAGATTCCCGCCCGATTTGTCAGTATTGTGGACGACCAGGTCATTATGCTGCTGCCTGTAGACAAAGACAGGCTCAAGTCAATGAAATACAGACGGCCCGCAATAACGGAGGAAATCGGAGCTTTGATGGACCCCGGAATGGTAACTCTCGACCTGGAATTTTGCGAGTGGCTCCACCTGGGAATCAAGGCCAAGTTCCGATGCAACGCAGGGTGAATTTGATCACCGGACCATCCCTGCGCACCCAACCGTCAGCGATGTGTAGTCCCTGGAGTGAAGAGCAGGAACGACTGCTCGCCGAACTCCAGCGTGAACGGGAAATGAATCAGGTTTTGATCGAACAGAATCAGAGGCTAGTGGCTCAGGTTACTGAGGACGTCCCGACCTCTTTGATTCATGGATCTTGTGCCGGAATCAGTACCTCTGCCGCAGCTAGCAATGGGTGGACAATGATGCCTGATCCTCCAAAGAGATGTGGTACCTCAAATCTGTCAACTTTCTGGAGCCTCCTGTTCTTTTCATTGTTTATGGGCGCATTTTTCAGTACTGTGCAAGCGGAAAACGTGCTCATTGCCCCGGAGCACCCGATGCTCTGTCTCTCTGACGAAGGAAAAACGTTTTGGAAGCTACCCGAACCACACCAGTGTGCGGTGGCCTTCACAGATCCTGAGTCTCAGCCTTTGGCCACGGATGTGCTGCTATATAAACGGAATTATGTTCAGTATAAGTCGAAAGCTTATAAATGCACCAAAGTTAAACAAGAAAAAGAAGTCATGACCTATTTCTTTGGTGATCACCACAAGGAGTACGATAAAAAGATCAACATTCGGGTTGATGCCGATGAGTGCTACAGTATGAAAGAATGGCATAAATGCACGGAAGGACCGCTGGTAAAAATGGGTGATCTCTATGAGACTAACAAAAACTTGGAATGGTGGTACCCTGGTGGAGGAATAAACTGTTGTTACTATAAGCACTTTGAAGTCACGAACTGCTTTCTGCATGAAGCATATGTCTATAAGCGGCATCATGCACAGCAGATGGAAAGCACCGCTGGCGACGTTAGCCACTGCGAATACTCTTCTGGCGCCTGTCAACTAAAGGATGGGACATATCTCCTCTGGGATGTCAACCAAGACGAAGATTGCGAGTTCCTCCCATGGAAACCGTTGCCAGGACACCAATGGGATGAAAACTGGATATCAGAAGATGGTAATTTGGCATTAACTTTTCGCAATGGTTGGATTGCTAGGGATTGTGAAGGCAAGGAACTTCACGTCAGCGACCAAGGTATCCCTTTCAGAATCCTAGGCCAGCGGCTCTATTGGCTTCACCGAGCTAAAGTGTCCCGACGCAAACGACAAGCTGAGGAGCAGGAAGATGAAGGGCGCCCCGCTTCTGCAAATCCGGTCATTGATGAAGCTGCATTGCAGAGATACTTGGCGAAAGCCGATAAACCAATTCTGCGAAGCTGGGCTGAACGGAATGGTATTGTGACAACGGATATCTTGGCCTCATCCTTGCAAGCTGTTACCCTGAAGGAGAGTCATCATATCAAATTTGCATTTTCACACGCGCTGGGTGCCGTCTGTAAAATGGCAACGAATACGCTGGAGATATTAAAGGCAGACCTATTGGCCAATCCAACTCTTACCGTCAGAGCAATTTTGCAGCGACCAAACGTATATGCAAGGGCTGGTGGCATGGCAGTCGAAGTGTGGCCTTGTCAACCATTGGAACCAGGAAATTATTGGCTAGCCCCGATGAACGGCACTTGTACTAAGGAAATACCAATAAAGTTTCGTTACCACAGAAAGGAGCATCTCGGATACATGGATGTAGTGACCAACATTGTACAAACTCATGGTCTGCCTGCCGAATGCAGCCATAGCCAGGAGATTCCGTTTCGACTCCAGAACAAAACCTTATTGTATAAACCGGATGGGACTTATACGGAGATGAGAGATATTCCGGAGTTGCGCATATTCGACTGGAATTATACATCATCATGGACCTTTGAGCCAACAATCTTCCACCAGATTGTGATGTACAACTGGTCCGACTTACAGACCCAGATAACCCTGAATGAACTACTGGGTGAGCTTGACTATCAGCGGAAAGTCCTTGACTCTCTTGGCATGAAGGTTACTCAAAATTTCTCAACTGGACTGGGGGCAAAGAACTTTGTTGCCAACATAATGGACCAGGGCTATTTTGGGTTTCTATACGGTCTCTCCCTCAACTGGTTCCAGATTTGGACGTTCTTTTGCTGCTTCTACATCACTCTTGGTTTCCTTCTGGCCCATTGCTTTCCAAATGGAGTCGAGGTGGCGGGAATGCTAAATGTTTCCCGTTTATGGACACCATTTCGTAATTACGTTACGAGTCTTAGCCAACGGTGGCAACAAGCAAAACTCCGGTCGGGTCGATCGATTAGACACTCTCGCCCAAATACACCAGGAACTATGACAGTTGATCCTGAGTCAGGTCACATCAGCATGGATGATCCTGCAGATTCCGCTACCCTGGACAGACTGCTTCATGAAGATGCTGCAAGTTACACGTCTGAGGTCACAACCAAGAGACCTAAGCTCAAGCAAGCAGACGTCCCCATGATTAACTTGGCAACATTGCCAAGAGAGCCACCTGCTACGTTTTCGGGTAGGCTGGAAGCAATACCAGAAAGTTCCGAACACCCTTTCAGTACTTTCAGGGTACCGCCTCCTCCTCCTCCTCCAGCTAGAGCAACCGCGGCGCCCCGAGCAAAAAGACCGTCACAACCAGAAGAAACAGTACTCTCGACAGGAATCAATGCCATTTCTAGTGGTGGACCTCCACTGGCAGCACTCACCAACTTGGCGCTACAAATTGAGAACTTACCCGTTCATGGTCTACTGGATACTGGAAGTGAGCTTACCATCATCCACAAGGACTTGCTCAATCAACTTCCCCCAACAATTGGAAATACTCTTACTGTGAAACCAATTACAGCTACATCAGTAACTGGTCAGAAATTACCTATCATTGGATCGGTCAAGGCGACTATCCATTTGGGACGATCTAGCTTCGAACAAGAGCTATATGTCACGACGTCGATGACACATTCCATGATCCTTGGTCTTGATCTGTTACGCAGATTTAAGACAGTCGAAGTGGATTTTATCAGACGGAAGGTGAAATTGGGTGATCAACATCTACGATTGATACGAGAGAAGGGGATACCAGAGCTCCTCGTACTTGAAAACCTCACGATTCCACCTCGATGTGAAATGATGATCCCTTGTACGTATCTGAGAAATGGTTTTGATGGCTCAGGCATCTTTGAACCTCATGCAGAACACTTGGCCAAAATGAATCTATATGCTGCGAGAGCCATATTGCCTTCCATTGCACATGGCTCAACTGTTGCCGTCAAAGTCCTGAACCCAACGCACCGTCCTACTAGTTTACGTGCCAATACGGTACTTGGAACCGTGGAAGAATATCAAGAAATAAGCCATACAAGAGCACCCTATCAAGTCAATAGCTTAGTGGCCAAAGAGTTATCTCCGAGAGTAACCAATGCTAGCTGGATTGAAACACAATTGGATTTGACAAAAGCTAATCTATCCCCTGAACAGAAGAAACAGTTGATTGATGTACTTCTTGAGTTCTCAGATTGTTTTGTTGACCCGGATGGTACGCTCGGTCGAACCGATTGGGTAGAACACAAAATTGATACCGGTGATGCACGTCCTATCAAACAGCAACCCTACCGAATACCAGTTGCTCAGAGGCAAGTAGTCAAGGAACATATCGAAAAAATGCTGAGCCAAGGTGTGATTCGGCCCAGTTATAGTCCATGGTCGTCACCTATTGTGCTGGTAACAAAGAAAGATGGCACTCTTCGTTTCTGCGTGGATTATCGAAAACTGAATGCCATCACAAAAAAGGACGTTTTTCCACTCAAACGGATTGATGAAATCCTGGATGCTCTGGGAAGCGCCAGATACTTTACTACCTTGGATATGGCTAGTGGTTATTGGCAAATTAAGATGGCAGATGAAGACGCCGACAAGACTGCTTTCACCACCTTATATGGTTTGTATGAATTTACAGTCATGCCATTTGGGTTGTGTAACGCCCCGGCAACTTTTCAACGTCTTGTTGACATAGTCCTTTCTGGCCTCCAGTGGCACAATTGTCTCGCCTACATTGATGACATCGTGGTGTTCTCACCTACCTTTGACCAACATTTGATTGACTTAGGTGTGGTTTTTAACCGCCTAAGAGAAGCTGATCTGGTCCTTAAGCTCAGCAAATGCACCTTTTGTCAGGAAAAGATTATTTTTTTGGGTCATCAAATCTCTTGTAAAGGTATCGAACCTAATCCTGAAAAAACTGCTGCTATCCGAAATTACCCCAGGCCTAAAACGGTTACTGAGGTCCGAGCTTTCATCGGTCTATGCTCCTACTATCGCAGATTTATTGAAGGATTCGCCACCATTGCGAATGATCTCCATCAACTGACAAGGAAAAATGTTCCATTCAACTGGACAGAAGGCTGTGAGACTGCCTTCAATACACTGAAAGAAAAGTTGACCAGCGAACCCACTCTTATTTACCCTGACTTTGATCAACTCTTCATCGTTACTACGGATGCCAGCGATATTGGAGTGGGTGCAGTTTTGAGCCAAGAGCACGACGATGGAGAGCACCCCGTTGCCTTTGCTTCGCGCCTTCTAACAGATTCCGAACGGAATTACTATCCTACTGAAAAGGAGTGTCTTGCCATGATTTTTGCAGTAAAGACCTTTCGTCATTACTTGTACGGACATCGTTTCACGTTGATTACAGATCATGCAGCCCTATGCTGGCTACTGACAGTAAAAACTCCCTCTGGTCGCCTGGCCAGATGGGCAATGGACATGCGATCCTACAATTTCGACGTGAAACATAAACCTGGAAAAAGCAATAAAGTTGCTGACCCGCTGTCTTGATACCTGCCTATACCAACCACTGAAGATGATTGCGAAACCTCAGTGAAGGAAGTCTATGTTAATGGTAATGACCCCCCACAGTCCTATACTGTCAGCGCACTTATCTGTGAAGAGAGTGACGCAGAACTTCAAGAAATAAGGGAAGAACAGAAAGTCGACCCTGATTTCAAGGATTTAATTGCCTATTTGAAAGATAATACAATCCCGCAGGATCCAAAACGAGCAGCTGAGGTGATTTTTGCATCCCCTCGTTACGACCTCCGAGATGGTACCCTTATCCACCTTTATCCCAAAATAGCACCGCGTGGTGTGCTGTTCGAACAGTTGGCAATCCCTCAGAAGCGAAGACTTCCTTTGCTTCAAGCTTACCATGATCAACCCATGGGAGCGCATCTTGGCTATCGGAAAACCTATTTGAAACTTTTGGAGAGATATTTCAGGCCTACCATGCACGCTGATGTAAAGAAATATTGTGAAACTTGCCACGGCTGCCAAGCACGTAAGACGCCCGCGAAGAAGGCAAAAGCACCAATGGTGTCCATTCCGGTTGGAGGACCGTTTGAATGCGTAGGAGTGGACATTCTTGGACCATTTCCGCTCTCGCAGTCAGGAATGAAATATGTTATCGTTTTTATGGACTATTTCACGAAGTATCCGGAATGTGCTGAGTCCAGACCAAACGGCGGAGACCGTTGCTAAAATTTTTGTCACTGATATCCTATGTCGTCATGGTGCACCGAGACGACTTCTGTCTGATCGAGGTGCAAATTTCATGTCAGATTTACTGGCCGAAGTACTAGCTTTGTGTGGAACGCTCAAAGTTTCAACATCACCCTATCACCCACAATGTGATGGGATGGTGGAACGATTCAATCGGACACTTCAAGCAATGTTAACCACGTATGTCAATACTGGCAACACTGACTGGGATGTTTATCTCCCATTAGTCCTATTTGCCTTTCGAAGTGCCGAACATGAAAGCACAAGAATGTCTCCCTTCAACATGGTGTACGGCAGAACTCCATTACTGCCGATAGATGCGGCATTTGCCTTCTCTGAGGTAAATTACAGCGACGAGCCGACATATGTGGAGGAGCTAACCTCTCAACTTAGAGCCATCTGGAGCATTGCTGCAGATCAAATCCAAATTGCTCAAGATAAACAAAAGCATTTGTACGACCGATCAGCCCTTGAACCTTTGTGGAAGGTCGGTGACAAGGTGCTGTTGAAGTTTCCGAAGCGAAAGAAACTAGCTCTACCATGGGAAGGGCCATATGAAATTACGCATGTGAATTTACCGAATGTTACTATCCTACCATCTCAAGGAACGAGGAACCGGAAATACCAGGTGGTTCACAGTAATCGGTTGAAGGCATACCGTCAACCTTTCATTCCATCAGGTTCTGAAGTAGAAGAGTATGCCGAAGCTATTCCTGAACCAGCTGCACATTTACCTACCAGCGATCACACAGTTAATGAACAAGCTGCTGGATCTTTTCATGCACGACGATACCCACAACGGCAACGTCGCCCTCCTGCTCGGTATCGGTTGTCCTAATCAACTTATTCTACCACTGTTTACCAATTTCTTCAAATTTGCTGCTGTATATATTGCTTGCCGATGTACAATCCCAACAATTGCTACCTTCAATTCATTCCTAACATTCTTAGCACACTAGTTTTCCGAACTACGATTTCAAATTCAGAGTAATTAATGAGCCATTATTCGTAACAGCAAAGCCCAGTTTTTCTGAAAGAAGCGAAGAAATGAATAGAATGTTCGTTGTAATTTTACACTGTTAAATTACAGCAGTCAGTTTTGAAGCGTTCAAATGTCGCAAGAACATATTTGTCCTTTTACTGCAAGTTGTCCTAATGCCGTCTTCGCCAGTACTACTCCTTTAATTACGCATCTACTGGAACGCCATTTGGATGGCGAAGCACCGATTGCTCACAATGTCCAATTGCCCTGCCATCTCTGTGCCTATTCTAGCCGTTTTGCCATTTTAGTAGCCTTGCATTACGTCTCTATGCATAACCCCAATATCCCCATTTGTCAATTTTGCAATCGAGGCCACCTTGCTCCTGGTCTTTACAAAAAATGCGAAATTAAATTTGATTTCAGTGGCTGGCGATTGACACTATCTTACACGCCGAACCACCCAACTATTTGTCATTTGTTTTTTTAACTCCAATTTAAGTCGTGCCCAAGCCACTTTTTCCAGGGCGTTACTGTTCGTGTTGATGGCCGACTGACATATATTTCTTTAACTTTGCTATCGAACCAAATTCTTTTTTCGCTATAAATGGCCGGGATATTTTTGGGTTCTTTATTACTTTCATGCTGTCCCTGGCTAATTAACACTGCCGTTCATGCTGATCCTTTAGCCACATTTCGTTGTGACACAATGTATGCCGTCCAAGTAACTTGTCGAAACTGCGGGGGCAATCGCAGCTCTCTTCATGTGTCATCAGCAGATAATGCGCATCGCTGGTTTGATTGACCACCGCCAGTGTGGCCATCTGCTGACCTGCTCAGCAGCGACGCAACCGATGGGCAGCAGTTTACCCCGTCCTTTCCCTACCCAGCCACAACTACAGATGCCGCCTGTATTTCGCCATGCAACAGCGCCGGTGACGCAGGTGACGATTCAGCAAAGTAACCTATTGGCAACTTCGATGGCCTCGAGTTCCGTCCTGCCTCGTTTCAAGAGTCCGTATTCGGACATTGAGCCTACATCCGATCCTTCAGCATTGGCTTCCCCAATTGTTACGCAGGCCGAACTGTCTCGCCAAATGAGTTCGCCTGCGGATGATGCAGATTTTACCTTACCAGCTGAGACTTCTTCCCCTAACTGCTCGCTGCTTACGACCACCAGTGATCCTCTCATCTCTGGCAGCGAATTGCCTGGTGGTTCTGCGGGGATTGTTATCCGGGCCGCTTCAAGTTGTTCAGAAGAAGATCGCTTTCAGACTCCGCCGTCTACACCCAGTGGACGTTCTCTTAGTTCGGGGAGTCTTACCTCTCTCGACTTTGGGGACAGTATTCCGCAGATGCCGGTTCCGGTTGATGTCCCGGTGGTTCCTGTTACGTTAGCCGAGGTCCCAGGTACCTCATCGGCCGTCGTCTCAAATGCGGCCAATGTTGCGCCTCCACCTGAAGCTGAGGCGCCTTTGGGTCCC
>JASAND010001046.1:0-11251 GCA_030248195.1 Trissonchulus latispiculum
CAGCAGTGGTGTGTGATGTTGGAGATTTGCCCGGTCCTGACCAACTGAGAAACAACAGAATAATTACAACGGTTTATTATAATTTTAGCAAAGACTTGACAACAAAACTATTTCCGAAACATTAATTTCAAGCACGAGTATAAACTTTATCAAAAACACAAAATACTAACAAAACACCCGGCCGAAGCCGACTATGCGACAGAAGTAGCCTAAACCAAAACTCACACCAATCTCCCCGATTCGAACCCGATTGCAGACACCCAACCTTCTTTCACCAACTCTTACCCACAACTGTGTCAAGACAACCCAGTATGGAAAAACTAGAACTATTAGCTATCCGCACCTACGAATTTAGACAAGAGTAATGCGAAATGATTGAACGTTCATGAAATGAAATGTCAATTTCACTTAGGCTTAGCAACTCGTGAATAATTTATATCTTTCCTGCCGGTGCTAACTTCACACAGACAAGCCATAGGTCATTGCCTCTCTACGACGAGGTGGTGTCATCATGGGAACACTGGACGACTCCGGCATGGAAGAAAATGCAGGGATGCCAGGAGCTTGGCTCTCCGCTATTTGTCTTCTTATGGGGTTCGCAGTACCGCCACCATACTATAATTGAGTAAAAAAGAAGTTGAGTACTCCCGTCCAATCCAAACTAACCTAATCAGAAAAGACCAATCAAAAGCTGCTTCGACGGTTTTAGCACGATAATCAAATCCACGTCACAGAAAACGTAACGGAACAGGAAAATGGTCACAACGATAAGATTTGTCCAGAGAATTCTAAACTCCATTACAAGAAATCAAAATAAGCCATTAAACAGAAGTTATAACCGTACAGCTTTGGAGATTGTCTCCTGTTCATGACGAGGTGGTGTCGTAGCAACAGTGGAAGTGGCAGGTCTGGAAGAAGTGGCAGGTCTGGAAGAAGTGGCAGGTCTGGAAGAAGTGGCAGGTCTGGAAGAAGTGACTGGTCTGGAAGAAGTGGCAGGGATCCCAGTAGCTAGGCTAGCTCTCAGCTCTCTTCCCGGAACCGTTCCTCTACCTCCATTCTATAATAACATAAATAGAAACAAGCAAATTGGCATGAATGGGTTGCCGCTGTTACTTTTTCTCTTATCAAGGGACATAGCTCAGTTTGCATGCAGTTAGGAGCTTTGGCTCTATTACAACCTTTTATCCACTTCATGAGAGCTTTCGAATGATACCCCATATTGGAGGGTCTTCGTTACTTTCAATTTTGAACCATTTTGCAGTATCACCGTATCGAGTATATACATTTTGTTCCACAAACCTGTCCAAAACGCAACGTTAGAGGAAAATTTAAAAAAACTCGGGTATAGGCCTAAGGCCAAATCTTGGACAAATATCTTAGCCAGACTTCCCTGCACACAAATTTTTGCCTAGTCAGCAGTTGGTCAGCAAAAATACAGCAGTTGGTCCAATATGGCGTGGGTGTGTCAACAGCCAACGCAGTTAACGTAAACCAATCCTATTGCCATTTACCATTTCAACATCAGCATGTTTCCTGTTATCCTGAGATGACTGCCCCAACGGAGTACTGGATAGACGAACGGACTTTGATACTTGCCCAGCTTCTCAGCTACTGCAGGTGCACGTCTGGCGACACTCTGAAAATACATAAATAAACAAACATATGGTCGGGTGTACGTCAATGCATATGGATTGTATGGCAAGATTCGAGAATTCTACACTGGTTTTCATAACTTTACCATTTCAAAATCTTCACGTTTCGTATTCTCACTAGACGACTGCACAAAAAAGGAGAGTACTATTCCACTTTCGAGAGAAGCTTTTCCGACCAGAGTTCATTCTTATCAGTGGACTGTGTTAATACCTGAACATGAGCAGTTAATCGATGTCTTTACTATCGGAGCCGAAAGGCGTCTGCTCCAGCTTCCCATTCTGGGTTTCTTTAGTGGGGGGGGGGGGGGCGGGCGGCCCCCCCCCCCACTTTTTGGGTTCCCCCCACTCGTTCCCCCCCCACTTTTTTGGGCTTCCCCCCCCACTCACTATAAGGTGCCCAGAAAATGCCAAATTATTAGGATTTTTGGTCAAAATTTTCAAAAATTTTCCGGCTTCGCCGGAATTTTTTGGTTAAAACTCGTCTATTTTGGTACTAAATCTTGATTTTTGAGCACTTTTTAGCTTAGATGTAGCAGTATACGTAGAAAACACGCAATTTTCACCGCATTGTTAGCATTTTTAGCCCATTTTATTCCCCCCCCCACTTTTGGTCTTCCCGCCCCCCACAAGTGGGGGGAATCCCCCCCCCACTTTCCCCCCCCACTTTGTTTGGGCTAGAGAAAACCCAGCCATTGTGGGACAGCATTCAGGCGACGAAGCGAGAGTCATACTAGCTATGACTGAAGGGGAGAGACAAAGGTTAGCGCCCTCATATAGCCTCTTGGCTGAGTAGCCCGGGAATAACAACAACAACAACAACAACAACAACAACAATACCTGAACATTGTTGCTTCCCATGTTCTGCAGAGATGTTCGCACAGCCGGTGTACTGCTATGCTGCACAGACGAAAACGACTGGTCCACCTCATGTAGTTGTTCGGCGGAAGCAGCACCAGCAACATTCTGAATATTAATAAATAATGTGAACCAAATTAAAAAATTTATTATGCAGAGTGGTAATAATATCAAACCTATGGATAACCGCACAACTTGTAGCAATGTAAAAGTTGGTTCAGAAAATTGATGCTGAACTTCCTGCACAATTAGAACAAATTCAAGGGTCAAAACATGCCATCCAGCGAGCCTACTGGCACGCGGATCCAGTATTTTTATGACGGGGGAGGTAAAATTTCGTCCCAGGGGGAGGGGTCCGGGGCTCCGCCCCCAGAAGTCGAAGAAAGTTTTTGTTTTGCAATAAAGTCGGTCTTCAGATCTTTAATTCTTTTATTTTGAAGAACTAAGAAAATTTTTTTAATTACAACACATTTTTAGTCAAAAATACTATATAAATAAATAAATATATATATATATATATATATATATATATATATATATATATATATATATAATTTTTTCCGAAAAACTGGATGCGTTTCATTTAAGTTTTGAGTTGAGTATTGAGTATAAAGTTGAATAGACAGCGAGAAATTTCCATTCTTCATTTTTCGAATTTTCGCCATCTTTGACGGGCCACTATGGTCGCTAGGGAAGTGATAGAGAAACGCAACCTGGACCGTTAGTTATTATTACAGGAATCAAAATCAAACTGACCATATTCGGACAAGACTCAAGAATAACATAAGCTGCGCCAATTGAGCCGGAAAAATTGCTGACGCTACAGTATTCTCGCAATTTGGCAGCTAATATTAGCATAGGATCTTGGGCATTGTCATTGTGAACATTGAGAACGTCCAAAGCAAATGAACACAAGCCATCGGTACTTGGAAAAGCACTGCCTGAAAACACAGGATGAACAACAGCACAAGCACTCATTTGGGTTTTACAGCAATATATAATGGAAATGTTTGAAAGATCCAAGTTTTTACTCCAAACTAATGCACTGTGAATCACCCTTAGAAATGTTACAGTAGAAATTACAGGAAACACTTTTGTAGATGATAACTACAAAAGCTTTAGTAAAAAATACAGGTTATGTCTTGTAATTTTTACAGGACGTCGTTAGTAGTTTTTACCGGATAAACTTTGGTAGAATGGATTATAAGTTAGACCAGCATTCAATACAAATTAAACCTGTCGTGTTCACTGTTTTACAGGTTTACTCTACAGGAAAGTACTCGATACGCTGACAACGCAAACTGAGTATAGGGTGGCAGTGATTATAATTCGCTACGCATTCGCCTACCAATACATCTGGCAACAGAGCTTTCAACGCCTCTGTCTTCCAGCCAAATCTGAGCTTCGCTGTAAAATGTAACTGCTTGTGCCATTCCTAAGGTCAGTCAATAATAACACTGCAACAAATAAATCAGTCACCAGTTTTTTACGCACCCATCCAGACAACATGTGTATAGTGCTCGGATCGGTTCCACTGGAACCGGTAGAACCGGAACCGGCACCGGAAGGATTTTTGAAACCGGAACACCATGGTTTATAACGCCAGCCGAGCCGGGGCATTGAGCAATTAACAACTTTTTAATCTTGGCTTTATTCCCATTGTTTCAGAAGAAAATGTCGCCTACCACTGGGTTTTGCGGCCAGCGGGATTCCTATCTAACACGTATATCCACGTTGGCAGCTAACCAATTCGGCGTATCCTTAACCTGAGGACTAAGCTCACATTCAGGGGCGTAGGCAGGGGAGGGCCAGAGGGGGGAATTCCCCTCCCCGAAACCAATTTGCCCCCCCCAAATTTGCCTTGTCGGGGAAAATTTTATTAATTAACTCAGGAAAACTTACTTGCACATCAATATACGCTGCAAAATTTTCTAAAATTTTTACACAATTTTGCTCTGAAAAAAATATGGGTACCCCTGTCATAATTTAAAATGGTATAGCTTTTAGCGGGGGGCTGCCGCCCCAGACCCCCGCCTATTTTAGTTAAAAGATTGAACATTTTGCACTTATGATCTAACAAGTTTGTGGAAGGAAATTGTTGTCCAAAAATGGTTTCAGTAAGCGAATTTATACAGAAATTTTAAATATATAGCACAATCCTTATTTATGCGATTTGGTAATTGATCTTTTTAAACGTTTTCATTATGACTTTTGTTGGAATTTACAAAAATTTTCCAGCTTCTGGGCAGCTCTGCCCTGCAGACCCCCCACGTACCTCTGAGAATTTCAGCATGCTCTGTTGGCACGTATATATATATACGTAAGTGACGCGAAGTTTTGAAGCAACCCTATTTTGAAGCTTTTGCCAATCATGCAAAAGCGGTAATAATCAATATAATACCACCTTTTCATGCATATATACCACCTTTTCATGCCTATTTTTTACACTATGCAGGTAATTATCTAGGATTAGACCAAAATGCTAACGGGTCACCTCCGGTGATGAAAAGTTTTGTGAATATAAATTCGAAACATTGACACAAGGGAAAGGGGGTATTTCCACAACAGAATCTGAACTTGGAGCATATTTTGCAAATTTTGCAAAAAATCGCCAAAATTTTGTAAATTTTGACCCCCCCCCATATGCGCCCCAAGGCAAAATCTCCAAGAATTTTCGAAACCCCCCAATCGAACGTACAATCGATTTTTAGCAATTTTCAGGCCGAATTGCTTCAAATAACGACCATCCTAGACGCAAAACGTCGTTCTAGGAGGATTTTTGTTTAGATTTCGTGCTAGAAACGTGATTCTGAGTTGGTTTTGTACCCACAGGTGGACAAGGGGGGGGAAAGGGGGGGGGGGGGTATTCCCCCCCCCCTTGGCGAAGTCGCTCACAAGGGGTCGCGAAATTGCTCCCACAAGAGGTAAGAAAATTGGCCACAAGGGGTTAGAAAATTGCCCAAAAAATAGGTTTTACGACTAAAATTTCCAAACATTTTCCAGCTTCGCCGGAATGTTTCACTTAAAATTACTATTTTTAGCTAAAAAACGTCCAGAAAACGTGTTTTAGCTTAAAAATTGCTGTTTCTTGCTAAAAATAGGCTAAAATAGCTTAAAAATCGCTTTCAAAAGTACCCCTAAGAAAAATCGCTCTCACAAGGGGTACCCAAATTTGCTTCCACAAGGGTCAGTGAAATTTGACCTCCCATTCAGGTATGTTTGTACCCCCCTCCACCCCCTCCCCAAATTGACTTATTTTTGGACATAGTTGTTAATTTATCAATTCTCAACAGTAAATGTCCACGATAAATTCTCCCCAACCCCCCAAGTTTAATTATACCTCAGGATAAGTATTTGTAATTTTTGAAGCAATTTTGCCAAAGATTTTGTATTTTTTGTATACGTATAGGGCAGATTAGGTCGTTGTCTCGGAAAAATGGAAAAGTTTCTCGAAATATTTCGAGACAATAACCAAGTTTCTGAAAAACCTTCTGCAGTTCCCGTGACTTATAACGTGACATACCAATATTTCTTGTATACGTATACGGCAGATTAGGTCTAACATTGTGTTATTTTGACGAAATGTTCGACTATTTTTGGTATATTTTCCAGCCAGAAGTAATTCCAGAGGAGAAAACTCCAACTATTACTTTTGACAGAATTAGGGATATTTTTGACCAAATTTCTGATACCGTTACTCAAATCCACCAGGTAAATATAAATCTGGAAACACGATTACGTTCTCGTTTACGTGAAGAAAGAGAACGAAAAATGGTTAAAATGGCCGAACATTGAAATTTGCTAACTCTTTTTAAGGGTTTAAGTAATTAAAACGGGAGGGAAACCTCTCTCACTCCCGAAGAATGGATCGTAAGGTTTGAGGCCATTACCAAAGCAAACGATATTCACTAAGAAAAATTTTATTCAATTATATTGGCAAGATTGGGTGAAAAGTCATCCACAGGCTTTCTTCTTCTTTCTTTCTTTCTTCTTTTATTCTTTCTACAAGGAAATGGTTGAACTCCTTAAAACGCTTTTTGAGCCAGTTCAGAAAACAGCCGTGGAACATTCTCGGCAACTTTATGTACGTACTCAAAAATCGAGTGAAAATGTTCAAGATTTTGTTTCAGATTTGGAAGTTTTGGATAGGGAAAGCATTTCCCAAGGCTACTGATGACGAATGGGGTGTGTATGTCACGAAGGGGAAACTCAGGAAAGGTCTCAAAAGCAGTCTCAAAAATGTAATCTCAAAGTTGGGGACATACAATGGCAAAACTGCGAAAAATTGTTGTTCAACATTATCATTCAAAAGTTACAGCAGTTATGAAGTAATTTGAGGATGGTGCTTGTTAGGGGTATACGAAATATCATTTCAGTGAAATGATTTGACTTCCGGACCAACTGGATACTGAGATAATAGCCCATGAAATCCCAAAATTTCAAAGTTCAGAAACGGAAATCTGAATTCGATTACTTTGACGCCGGTAAATGAAGGTAGCTTCCCAAATATTCATTGTGCCAAAAACGATCATTTTTATACGCGGTTCCGAGCACCAGACCGGAAAAACCGATTCTTCAGGTTTTTTCGTACCGGATACGACCATAAATCACGCGATTTTGGTCCAAATTGGACAAAACTTCATATATAGACTACTTTCGACCCGTTGAATCCAAAAATTCAATAAACGAAACTGTACGACCTACCCATCTTGCTGTACAGTTTTTGTGACCTAGACATCCGGTTACCGGACATGGACCGGATGTGACCGGATTTCGGAGATGTATTGGGCCAAGGACCAATATGCTAGACTATGAATTAATTAGTCTTCTCTTTCCGAAACTGAAGCGTTTTTATCGATTTGGCATCCGGATATAGACCGGATATGATGGTTTTACCAGATCCTCCTCCTCCTGAGGTTTCTGAAAATATATACTTTACATAGACTAACTTCAAAGGTTAACTCAGGACAAGCGCTCACAGTTCGGTTCCAAGAATTTTTGGTCAGACTTTAGTATAAAAGGAAAGCATAAATTCTTACAAGAAATACATACAGTAGCAACCTGTTGCTGATCTTGAACTATGTTGCAGATGACTGTTTCCGATATGCCTATCTTCTTTGAAATAAACTGCTTCTGTCAGTACCGTATTCTCGGACGTCATTAGCAGCGCCCAACTAGTGTTTTATAACGACCGCGCAGCCGGCAACCAACCACCGGCGGGCTGGTGGCTTTTGGGCCGGCGGCCTTCCCAGCTGAGTGCCTGGCCGTTCAGCCGGTCTATTACAGATATTGTAGTCAAAGCTGAAATTTGAGCAGAGCAGAAAATTTTCACAAAAAAATTCAAGACTGAACTGAAATGCATAATAAATATTTTGCAATTTTCTTACTCAGTTCGCCTTTGGATACAGAAATAAGTCTGAGCAGCCGCCGGACAGGAGCCGGCAAAAACGGCCAGCCGGTAACTTTTTGGCGGCCGGCGAGCGGCAGCCTGCCGGCTCAAACCGCCCGTTCTAAAACACTACTCCGAACTACAACGTTTTGCTACGTTTTGCTGGCACCCCAGCTATAACATAAGTTTGTTGATGTCGCGTTTTCTTGCTGCTACTGTTCTTGAAGGGTTTTCATAGTTAGTCTATTGACTGTCGTTAGTGTAACAATATCGAGCGCCATTGTTTCACTACTCGGGAAATAATACTCGAACCCCATCTGGAGTTTCGGATTTCATACAGTGCACTAGTTGCATGTATAAGTTTCGAGCTAAAAACCAGATGTTTACATTCACTGACTGGATTTCATCTATATATCCATGATGATCGATAATCTACTACAACGCCGTCATGATTTGTCTTGGCGTTCTTTCTAAAAACTACTGCTAGATACCTCATATTATGAAAAACATTAATCGCATAGCAACTTAACTCCCCGCTTGTTTGGAACCTACGAGAATTCAAGGGTAGTCTGAAATCACTATGGAGGATTTTACCAAACATATAGGCTGTTACTGAAGGAGTTTGCGACAACCTGAACACAAGAATCAACCCAGCATCAAACTGGAACACCTAAAAAATTATTTTCCCACTTTCTTTTCTTGTAATCCCTACTCAGAACAAACAAAATTGCATACGCCAGCAGTAAACGTTTATTTGTTACAGATAAGCAATGATAGCGGACTCTAAAACATGGTGATCTTAGTGATAATTATTTCGTTGAGCTTCTGTAATCCTTCCATAGATCATCTATTATTTTCGAGGTCGCTTAAGCCTGGATTAATCAAAGCCTGTTTTCGTGTCTCCAAAAACACTATTCGCGACTAAAAGTGTAACATTCCACTTTAGGTTACATTATTAAACTAGCAATTTCATAAGTTATTAAAGCAAGGCTCTCATTCACTAATCATATATTTACAGTTTATCATGTAAGGAAGATCTTCATTGACTTTTTTGTTCACTTGGCTAATTCCCTAGATTTATTGACAAATTCAAGCTTTCACAACAAAGACACATTACATAATAATCTGTCAAACAAACTACTATTTTATTAGCTAAACTGAAACAGCTAAAGCTAATGCTAAAGCCCGGTTCATACTTTTTGTGCTTTTTTCCATTTCTATGAGTGTTTTGGGCTTTGTGCTCACGAGGACGCGTTCATACTTCTCGTAGGGACAGTAAAGTACAAGTGGAGATTTTAGTCACCTTGTGGAGTTTTAGACTGAATTATCTCAAAATAAGTGAAAGATTGCAGAATTCGGGAGTGCGTGCATGTCCAACTAAACTCGTCCAATTACCTGGTCCACTACAAAAATGGGGCGAAAACTGTTTGAGACTCGCCCGCAATTGGAAATTTCGAAATTGTGTGCAAAATGTCGCGAAATATTGAGTATCTATTTTAGATTCTGAAAAGTAGTCGAAGTTGACGGATTTAAGTCTCCAGTTCAGGACGGTTCTAAAAGCTCATATTATTGGGGTTTACTCAAAACTCTAGATCTCACAAAATGACCAAATATTACAGACACATTTTGGCCGTACTATCGTTTTCTAGCTTCATTGCAGATACACTCCGAGTAAGAGCGACCCCATTTAATGACATGCTTCGCTTAAATGCATAGGTGTTTGCAGAATATACTGTTAATGATATACTTTTAGTTCTAAATAAACACAGTACGGGCTTCATAGTGATGTTAATAAATATCGTGAAGTGTGATTAGTCGGTTTGAGTAAATGTAGGCTCCCGCACAAAAGAAGGAACTGTTGAACCGGGAAAATTGTTGGGGTTTACTCAAAAAAGTGAGTACATCTTTTTCTAGTTTCACTACACACGAAATCCGAGTAGGAGTGCTCCCGATAAATGACATGTTTCGGTTAAATGCACAGGCGTTTGCAGAATATGCTCTTAATGATATACGGCTGATTCCAAATAAACACAGAACGAGTTTCAGTAGTGCTGTTAATAAACACAGTTAAGTGTGCTTAGTCAGGTTTAGTAGAAAGTAGGCTATTGTACAAAAGAATGAAGCTCAGAGATTAAATGGACATCAGACAGTTACTAGCACGAACTAGAGAGAACCCACAAATAGACACGATAATTCTCTCTTTCTAGCAAACCCTTGCAAGCTTTTAAGGCTATCTCTGCTCGAACAAAAGAAGGTTCGGAGTACCTCCAGTCCGGCTTTTTCTATCTGCAATTCTTCAATCAATCTTCGTCCAATTCGCATCTTGCCCTGGTCGTCATTAGGATTCCAGCCATTGTCATTCGCCACTCGCATACTTTCACGAATTAACCACTCTTCTAGGCTCTCGGCTGCTTCAGTAGTAGCTTCTTCGCACTAAAACGTAGGTAGATGCGTTAATGTGGCTTTGTTTGACTGATACATAAAATTGGATCAGAATTGTAAGCTTCAGTATCAATTAGATACTACCAGAACATTTGTTCAATTCACATTCATTCAATTGTTTATTGTATTTCTGGTAGTCATAGGAAAGCACGTCCACACCCTTTTCCCGTATGGACAGGGTGCAATGAAAAATGGCTCAGTCAAACTTCTTCCAGAATTGCTGCTTACAAAACAGTTCCAACATCGTTTTGAAACAAAGATGAAGGACCGTTGCTAGCTATTGTGTCTAGTCACATCAATCTACAAACCTAGGTCCTGCGCAAGCTAATGCAATGACTCCAACAACGGAGCACGAATTTGTTTAGCAGTCTATGTAAAAGCCGAAGAATTTGAACAGTGACTGCAATTCAAGGCTTGCATTACATTAATTTGCCCTAGGTTTGGAGAAAATTTAGTACACACCTTAGCCGGAAGAAGCTGTGTCACAACAGCCAGGAAGCAAGCCATCGCGAAAGCACTGAATATCGTCGACTTCATCGTTGACTGTCTGCAAATATTGATAGATTAACTGTACTCGAACAAAACTCGTTCTTTATACCATCTCAGACCACCTGCTGCAAATATCAATTCCACGCTGTCTACAATGTTAGGTATTTTGAATTACTCGACTTTCAAAAACAAGAGACCATTTTGCATGACACATATGTGAGTATTCAGTTCAATCCACACTAAAAACATCTTAAATCTAAGGTTTAAGAAAATATGTCTGATCATACCGAATGATAAACGAAAGAAAGAAGGGTGCCACTATAGCACCTCCTACCGGAAAAATTCTGGCCTGACGTGGGGATCGAACCCCACAACCATTGGCGAGCTAGGCCAACGCTCTACCGAGTCTTTACTCTACAGAATT